>JAODTR010087339.1:2970-14255 GCA_025399935.1 Amblyopsis rosae | reverse complement strand
GGGGATGGGGATGTGGGGGGGTGGGGTGGGGGTGGGGGGTGGGGGGGGGTGGGGGGGGGGGGAGGGTAGACACATGGGGAGATACCACGGTGAGAACCTCCCATTGAAAACGTTATCAATTGTAAGCTAAAAGACCAAATATCTCCTGGCATTCTGCTCGCGTACCGTTCTCTGTGCGCGCTGACTGAATGATCCAGCACTTCAACAACACAGCCCTATCTCCGTAAATAAGAACGCAAACAGCCGTGAACACAGCTCACAACAGCACCTTGGCATTGAGTGTCCAATGTTTGGGGGGGTCGGAGAATCTGAAGGAGCACCATGTGGCATTGAAGGGAGAGGCGTTTTTGTTTTGACTAGAGTTCAAAGTTAGCAAGCATTCTGGAGAATTCACCGACCCTGCCTTTAATGAGTCACTAGAGGGCGCTGTGGGAACTACGGGAGCCAGGCAGACAACAACATCACATGACTGGATCCTGTCTTGCCAGTGGGAATTAGCACGGTGCAGACATCGCCTCTGGCAGGACCTCTGCACGCACACATTCGTGCAGATGTCTGCACCGTCGCTGGCAGGACTAATCACGTGATGGTCACGTGACTGACAGGCGATCTGCTCGACTGCGAGTCTGGCAGCGCTGCTTCCCGCCGGTCGGCTGTTGATGTGGTGGTAATGAGGGTGCCAGGACCTCCGTTGTCTTGGCTACCACGCAGGGCGGTGAGCTACCTACGGTGAGCTGCCCAGTGTTACCTGTGGGGCAACACTGTGGCCCCCAGCTCGAACCGGGCTGCCTTGCCAAAGAGCCGTGTCATTTAGCAACCTCTACATGGAGGCATGTCATACATAGGCAAAAAAGATATACTTTAAGTTACCACCCCCCCCCCCCTTCCATCTAAAGGTCGCTTTAATGCAGCCCTAGGCGCTGTTAAACCTAGTCAGGGGGGGTCACGTGGCTGAGTTTTGGCGGAGGGAGGGGATTTAAGGGCCGACAGATATTAGACAGTCCTATACAGCCCACAATAACAAAGTAAGCAGGGACTGTAGAGGTTACACACACAGACCCCCCCCCCCATTCACACGCACACGCTAAATTGAGATAAAGAATGCCTTTAAGAAAACATGTTTGTTAACATCCAGTTCTCTGTTGACTGAAACATTCACTTTGCCTATTCACTGTACACCCACATCTTTACTGCCAAATCACTTGAGAAATTGTGCGAAACTTTTTCAGATTTCAAATTAGCTTCAGCAAAAGCTCTGGTTGCCAGGACAACCACGACACGAGGAGCCATGCCCTCTGATCTTCCACACGAGGGTGTGCCATACAAGGAGGTTGTGGTCTGTGCAAGCAAGGGAGAGACCGGCAAATATTTACCCAAGCAATGTTCAGTTCCTTGCAGGCGTCCATCATCACCACCACATGTTTGACAGGTCCACAAAAGGCTCAAATACCCCACCGTCAGGTGACCTCGACAACAAAGCACGCACGTGTTTTGACAGTGGCATCACACAACACTAGAAAACTACCCCACCCAGTTCTGGGTGGGGTAAGAAAAGAAACGTGCTTACATGAACAATTATCTATCATTAAATTCCAGACTACAATGTGACGTTTTAGAAAGAAGGAAAAAAATCTCTTACACCAACAACTTTAAGAGTGAAATTATAATTTGTGAAAACGCAAACTTCTATTACCACATTGCTTCACTTTTGACAAAGTTATTTAATTAGATGCTTTACTAGGAATTATTTAGGGCATTTAAAAATAAAAGACCAAAATTTGCATAAAGATGGAATATCTCAAAAATATAACACTAGAAATAGGTACAAATATGTAATTTCTTAATCGCAGTTAAGCGTTTAGCGTGCGATTAATCTCAAATACATAAACAAAATTTCGACTGACAGTCCTACTTTAAGTAAAAAAATATCAGCACCATACTCCGCCACCCCGACACCGCAGAAGGATCTGCTACACTATCCGGAAGACTTTAAATTAAAAAGAGGCCTCATTTCAGATTGCGACTTCGCTGCAAATGTCCCGAGATGGACAAGACGTGCGAGGTCGTACACGGAGGTCGTGGAATGTTCCACAACCAGATCCAGGTGCATGTGCAGCAACAGGCCAAGCAGGAGGAGCAGCTGGATGCAAGTTGCAACCAGCTGCAAGAACATTTTTTTTAAATGAGCCCATTGTAAAAGCAAAACGGTACCAATGAAGCGACACTCGACATCAATAATGTCTGACCTGTGCACGCTCGAGGGACTTACCTCGTTCATGGCCGACAGAGCTAAACGGCGGTTTAAGTGGCGCTGAGCTCAACCATGGCAACACTGGAGTGCTGGCTCTCCACAGCTCTTTAAAGAACTATGCAGATTTCCTTTTTGCCTACTTATCTGAGCCTTCTGATACAAATAATCAGAATGCCATTGCACAGCCTGCCTCCGTCACCAAGCTGCCTGTTGTGGCAGGGCAAAACAAACAGGACTCCCGTTCTCTCCCAAGACAAGCGCATTGTTCAAACAACATTCACCTCCACATTTAACCTTGCCATTTGTTGCCAAAATACAGTACTGACCGGTCAATCTACCTTGAAGGTAAGCGACATATGGTAGAAAGGGCACACGAGGTTCACATTGACAAAATGTGGAAATAAGTGTGTACAACCAGTTTAAAGATTTTACGTGCATCACATTAGAACGCGAATGGAATGTACAGTAGCAAGATGATTAACACAGCTAAAAGGTAGACGGTAAACATGCAATTGTATAAACCAGCGTCCCAATGATGGTTTGAAACTCTGAGACTACATTAAATCTGTCTCACTGGCTTTGTAAATGTTAGGGAAAAGAAGCAATGTACCATTTATTTTACAGCTACATTCTGGCTTTCCAGTTACAAGCACACTTTTATGTGAAAAGTGAACAATTAGAAACCAATCCGCCCTTAACCGCATAGGTGAACTAACACTGATTCTGAGGCAGTGCTGAACTGCAAAATGGAACGGCTTTCCTGAATGGAAGGCAAATAGGCTTGGCTGTAGCCAGCCATGTGAAGCCCTACTTGCTTTGTGTGTGGAGATCCTATCATACATTATGTAAAACTAAATTACATCACAAAGAGCCAAACACACTATTTGCCTTAGTGGGGCTAGTTTGTTTAGGTTTGTGTGTATAAGACACCGTTACATCATTGTTACACAGGGTTGATAGCAGCTAGACGGAACAAGATAAAGGAGCTGACTGTCTAGGGTCGTCCAAGTTGAAGGTGTCCTACTGACACCAGCTGTGTACTGAAGGTGGCTGAACCTGAGACGTTATCTACAGAAGCCATGGAGGTGAGCAGAGCTCCAAAGGTGGACGGTGAAAGGAGCGGAATATACCATGTAAAGCCACTCTTAAGGTGGAGTCAGCGATGGTAAGCTAATTATAAGCTAATACACTGTCAAATTCAACTAATATCTCCTCGCATTTCGCTAGCTTACCGCTCCGTAAATGGTAACATAAACAACGTGGCGCTCGTATCAACAAAGCCGTTGCTTCACAATGCTGTGTGATCCGCCGCCGAAGGACCGCGGCGCGATACCGTTTACATTTCAGCTCAAAGTTAGCAAGAATGACTGACCACACCTTTAAAAAGGTGGACTCAGCGATTGTAAGCCAACACGATTGGTGTCAAAATCAGTTTACAGTCCGCGCGCCCCGAAAGAAAAAAAAAAAAAAAAAAAGAATCCGGTGTTTCACACACACACACACACACACACACTTTGCTAGTCTTTGCCAATGAGCATCAGCCCTGCCTAAGTGCCCTTGAGCAAAGACACTGTACAAAGGCACATTTCTGCAGCATTAACCTCCTGGTGAAGCAGAGGGCAGCAAAAAAATGTTTTAAATTATGCCGTCTCCATAGAGATCCATAAACGGTTACAGTATCACCTTTCAATACATCGAAAAGCGTCCTGAAAAAAATTATCATCACGTAATACGCAAGTATTACGTTACCGGCAGCAACATCAGCTGCACTGGTCTGTTGTCAATGTTAAACCGGTGCAGGACGGTGTGTGTGTGTGTGTGTGTCCTTGTCCTTGGATCAGCAGAGTCCACAGGGCCTGGCCGCCGGAAGCTACAGGAGCTATCAGCAATACGTGGCACATTGGGAATGCGTCCGGAAAGTAATTATTACCGTGGATGCCATATGGCTGAGATAAGTCCACGCACGGGCGGTGGGTAACAGAGCAATCACACACGGTGCAGCCGGACAAGAGCGTAAAATAGCAAAGAGAAGCCAGGTGAACGAACCTCTGGCGGGAGGAGTAGAATGTCAGATAAGCACATTCACAGGGAGGTGGAATGAAAGTGACAGGGAGACCATTGAGGCACACACACACGATAGACCAACCATAACTCACCAAGAGCGCATACAGGAAGTCCATAAGCCTCCACAGTCACACCTTATTCAGTCACAGTACAGAGACTGCTGCAAGTGCACCTTACTTTTTTCCCCTCTAAGTGACAGTAACAAGTATTAAAGTGGAATGCAGACCATGTTATGACCACCTCATTGGCCAGTGGTGCCTGTCACATGACCAGGAAATACCTCGTAGCAGGAAGCGATCGGACAGTTTGGTTCCCTAAAAATAGTTCAAAACCAGCTTTGTTTGAACGCTCCCAGGCACACGCACGTTAAAGATAATAAGTAACCCAGGAGTCGAATAACAGACACGAGAGCCTTAGCAAAACATTTCTCTTGGACCAACTCTCCAAAACAAATGCACACATAGTATAGTTTAAGATAAAAGTATAAAGTGTCATCATTACACGTCTCGTTATGTTACTAGCACACATTATGCAATCAAATGCAGGCAGTTAAGATATGAAATAGCCATGCGTTCACACACACACACACACACACACACACAAACTGTCTGCTATTGGAAATATTTTGATTGACATAACTGTGGGTCATAGTCATTTCCTGGCCAACTCAACACCCAGAAATGTGCTCTCTACAGACTTGCTGAGCCACTTGAATAGATCATTTATAAACCGTCATAGCTACGCTTTAGAGTGAAGCCATGTTTGGTTTCCTCACTGCCAATGGTCATTCGCCAGTTTACATCACGCAGCGAGTCTTTCCTATGCCTGCTTGGCGCGGGGAAGGAAGGTTGTGCAACATGGGCTAGGAAACAGCTGACTGGAGAAAATGCAAAGCTCAGGGAAAACCCGTGTTTCCTGGCATGGTTGTGCAGTCTGATTAACATAGAATAACCTGCAGAACTTTCTCCACAGTCCATAGCAAATTGTATTTATGTGAATTTGGATTCTTATTAGATAGAAGAGTTGTTCTCTTTACGAAGAAACAATTTAGAAAACAAAATTTCATGAGAAATCTATCCCACATACATGTATCTTGCGGACAGAACCTCAAATCTAGCATTGTAAAGATAACCAGTCACGACCCAAGAGTCCGTATTAAATTCTGTGTTAAGATATATATTTTTATTTTATTGTATTTTTATTAGAAAGATAATTGCAGACAGACAGTGGGGCAATCTCCATCGTCTGTACCCTGTAACTATTTTTGTATTTTGCTGGATGAAGCTAGTAGTAGCTACTAGTAAACCGACTTGGTTTTCTAGATGCATTACTCACCGAGTTATAGTAATAAGTCCTTAAGGCTAAGGGTGCAGTCAGCGATGCTCGAGAAAGATTGGTGATACTTTAACTCAATAAACAACTCTCCTTCAATGCCATGGGATGCTCTCATGAGCTTATTGGCCAGGCTGGGATAGTGTTGTGTGGTGTGGTCTGCACCATTTTGTGTTCCCATTTATAACCAAGAGTTTATTTTTCCAAAGAATTGAGAGCTAGCAGACAGTTAGGAGATATTCACTGAATTTGAGGGGAGAGGGGCGGTGATAGCCATCGTTAATCATCAGTTTACTCTTTTGATACTTTCGTATCTTCATTGTGTGGTCAGGAAGGTTGCTGTACAGGAGTTACATTGGTGCATTTCATGGAACAGTAGGTCCAAAACCTGCACTGCTGCCGGAGAGAACCAAAGTAGCTGACTAAGGACATTGCTCACACAAAGCGGGCGGTCAAAGGTAAAGGATCATGAAGAGCTACACTTTAGGAGATTGAGAGAGGACACAACCTGACAAAAGTTTAAAAGTATTCGTCCTTTGGTCTGTTAATTAAATGTCTTTCCTTCCCTTCTTCAGAAACATTCTGCAACACATGCTGTACGTATTTCTCCTCGGCCAAACTTTGATTATTGTATTGAAGTAAGAAAACAAGGACTTTGAGCTGAATTCTGTTGTTATCTAACCGAAACAGAATGATCATGAATTGAGACAAGTTCATGCAGCGAACGTCATGCATTGAGTGTACAAGGGCTGGGTACAGGGTATCAGCAAGACCTAACGATACGTATCATGATACGTGCATCAAGACCGAAATACGAAACATGACACATTGCATGACTATACACACACACACACTTACTGAAAACTTTTAAATGGAGCTATAAAATAAAAACAACCAAATGAAGATCTGTTTATCGGTTAATGAATAATATATTGATGATTATGAGTTATATCCTTCATTTCATCGATTCCCTGTCTTGCTGTGTATATTTTCCTTTCTGCTTTAGAAGAAAACGGGGGTGAGAATCCACGATACTATATTTCTTTGCACGGCCTGAACCACCTGTGGGAGGGGCTTACCATGTTGGGGCCGGGAGCACTGGGGCTGCTCATGCTCATCTCTCCGCGGGGTGGAGCGGCGGGCGGGAGGCTGGACTGGAGCGGTGGGTGAGGCTTTAACCCTTCTCTCTATCGGCGGGACTCAAACAGCTTCTGGGCAGCATAACCTGGAGGGGGTGGGGGGTTTGGGGTGCACAACAGATGTTTGTTCAAATTCAGGCAGCGTTCAAATATTATCAACTTTTTCATTTGAACGTTTCAAACATTCCCAATTGTGTGGGTTGGCAAATGTTCACCAGTGAACTCAAAGCAAAAGGAAAACAGTTTGAAAATGTTTGCCAACGGGAACGCACCTCTGATCGAACAGCCAAATACATTTGTATAAATACGGAGCAAGGGTCTGGACGGGTCTACAGTGTACTGTAATTACCATTCCTTCCAGATATTATTGGGTGTGAAAACAGATAAGGTTATCGTGTAGTTTTACAACACAGGTGAAGTCAACACAGCCGTTAAGAGCACAAGCTCATTACGAACGTGATCGGAGAAGTTCCCACACTGCCTGACCTAACACTAAAACCAGAGGATCTTCAGCTAGCCGTGCGCTTCGCGACAGGGGGCGGGGCCTCTTTCATAAGCTGTACCGCGATTCCTGCAGCCCCACAGCACACCCTTAACACCATTCAAGGACATTAGCCTGACGCGGTCAGATAACAGCAGATAACAAGCTGCTACTGCGGAGAGGAAGCTTCGATAAGCAGCCGCACATGCCTCCGGTAACATTCATTCAACTCCCAGGGCCGACAGCACAGGCCTGGTGGAATGGTTGACAACAAAGCGTTACTGACTTTGGCAGTTTGATTTGTAGTTTGGTTTCTGCCAACTGCTGAAAGTTACAAACATTATGAAAAGGAAGCACGGTTATGATTTTTGGCATCACAAATAAAGCCAATTGAAATTGAGTCCTGTTCATTTTTACGTGTACATCTTTGATGTGCTAGGAGTGCTGGACTACTAAATTACTCAAAATGTCCACCCATAACGCATATGGTTATGGGTGGACATATGGGTCCTACGGTGTAGGATTTTATTTATTTGCATTGCTTTGACTGTACAGCACTTTGTGACCTTTGTCTGTGAAAGGTGCTCTATAAATAAACTTGACTATATACAGTATTTCGGTAAAGATTTAATCAATACGTCGATAGAGAGTCTTAAACATGCTGTAATCCTGATGAAACAGGACATTTAAGTGGCTTTTTTCAGATACCTTGGCACAATAGTCTCTCTGAAAGAATGGTCCTTTTCATTCTAACGCTGGCCTTAAAAGACCACACTACATTACGGAAGTCATGTTCTGTCAAAGGCACTCTGGCACTGTGACTGCCGACCAAAGTCAAGCCTGCCCAGTGCCAACGCATAATCATATCGATGACCTTGTTTACAAAAGGAGAAGAAAAAAAAAACGTCATTAAAAAAGAGGCCTGGTTGTAGTTCAAGTACAGTAAACAAAGATTACAACCACTTAATGGAATTCTGTTAGCAAGAGTGTGTACAGTATTTGTATTAAATCATTTTCTCCTTCCCAAAGATAACTTTAAGTTTAAATACACCAGACCTCTGCAAAGTCCCACCATGCACTGATTGCGATCGCTGCTGACGGTAACCCTTTAGCTAGCAGGGGTGTATTTAAAGAATACTTTCTCAGTAAACCTAGAGCCCACCAATGTGGCAGCAAAGGGCAGGCAGTACAAGTATAACATTACTGCGCACGGAGATCCTGAAGACAAGACCATGGGAACTAGCTCACAGACACCCCAGGGTAGGTCTATAATAACAACCTTTAGGATAACAACAACCATCGGAACTATATTGCGCAATAAGTACTCGTGCGATAACATCGTACACCCTCAGAACCAGGTGAAAGAGTCACCCCTGAGCAAATCTGAGCTGGTCGAAAGCATTCATTCCTTTTAAAATTATGAATATTATGAAATTTGGGCCATGGAATGTTTCACATGAATTGAAGAGATTTGCTTGACTTTGCAAGAATAAGGAAACAGGAAACCTAAACGTATCCATATACTGTACAGAGACATCAAATTCAAGAAGACATTTATTGTCATTGTGGAAGCACAACAAACAAAACTGCGTCAACTTCAACTGTTCTAAGAAATAAATACCGGATACAAGCAATATAAAGTATAATATAACATAACAAGAGTGCCCAACACGTCAGTCTTGTCAGAATGAGGAGATGTCTCAGGGATGTTAGTTCAAAAGCGCCGCAGCTTTTGAGAGAAGCCATTTTTCAGTCCATTTATCTGAAGCGCTAGCCTGCTTGATTGGAGGAGCTTAAACAGGTGGTGTCCAGGGTGCGTAATGTCTTTAATGAAATGTGTCCACTCACGGTGGAGAGAGAGGCCACTCAGGGAGGAAGTAATGACCCGTGACGGGCACAGATTGCAGCTTGTCAATATTGGCACATTTGGGAAATTTCCTGGTATTTCTAATGGGGCACGCGAGGCCGACGCTCACAAAGCCGACAGATTCACCTGCTCATCTGTGCTGAAGACTGGGCAATCTAGCGTTAACAACAGCTGTTGCCTAGCTGGCTAAATATTTATGAATGTTTGCACTACTAACTCACCTGCAGGGCTGTTTAAAAAGAAAAACGTGAGGTTATTTACCATGGAATCTCAAGTGAAGACTTAATTCGAATTAGTTCGACCATGTCTGAACTCTGAAGACTTGTGTTTCCAAGTGATTTCAGGCTGTCAGCATACGGTAGAACACGCATTATTTTCTCAGAGGGGTCGCAGGGATCTATTATGTTCCCAACTGTCTGCCCATTTTGGGGTCAGGTAAACCAGTTCAGCCCGATTTATTTGGCAACACAATTCTCCTGCATTTGTATTCTAGCCAGAAATTAAGAAAAATAATGCGTTAGTTAGCTATGGGTCATTATTAACACGTTATGTATGTAGCAGCCATTTTCATCTCTCCACAGGGAAGAAGCACCTTTCGTATATCGATTGGGCAAACATCATACATTCGCTTCAAGCCAGGGAGACAAGAAAAGGTTGAAACGCCTTAAAATCACAACAGAAGAGGGTAAGAAACGGCAACGACCCCCCCCCCTACCCCCACCACAAGCGCATCTACAGCCAGGCTACGACCATAGTCGGCAGTCTGGTCCATGTCCTCGGCAAAAACAAAATATCGTTTAACAATGCAATGAGGTACAGTGCTGCCCACACACACACATACATGCCTGTCCAGAAATAGCAACTTGATCACTACGTCAAAAACCTCAGCCGGCTTGGAGACCTGTACTTATAAAAAGGAAAGAAATGTAAGTCCTCAATGGGGAACAGAGTTTGAAAGCCAGTATAATCTTTTGTGTGTTTGGCAAGCAATACGTTCTATTCTAAACAACAGATTGCCTCCTTGCGATAGTGTCGTGCGAATCACCGAGATAGATAAAACAGAGCACTTAATGTTTTACACCATCATGCAACTTCAAACATTCACAGAACAGGCCCCGTTATCGTTGGCATAACGCAATGACATGCTCCAAATTTATAAATACCATGGCAACTGACCTCAGCATGCTTGCTCAGCAGGACATAGTAACTCCACTATATGTCAGGATGGGAAGTGATTTTTTATACACACATACACACACACACGCACACGCACACTCAAGAACACCGCAAAGCATCCTACTAAAGCAGCTTTAGACTCTAATAGTAGATGCGGGTGCATGCCTGAGGCCTAACAGGGTAGCAGACAAGCCTGGGAGAGTATCGCGTGTGTGAAGCGTGTCTGCGTCTCGCAGATCAAGAGGACGTGTGCACCTTTAGACACCTGCCTATACATCACGCCAACGCAAGTCATGCTTGGTCATGGAACCCAGGATTTATTTCACCGTGCCTTGTACAGTCGCTACAAGTAAACAGGCAATATGTTTACATACTGTATGTGGACTGGTAGCACACACACACACACGATGCATGTAAAACAACTTCAATGTAATGTTAATGAAGAGGGATGACTGGAAGATCCTACATTACCTTTGCCTGATCACCGCAGAGGAGCCAGAGCTGGCATGGTAGTGCAATTCCCAACTGCTGTAAGGAAAGACCACAAGCTGGTCAGAGTGCAAATCAAAAACAAACACAAAGTGTGAGAGAGAGAGGGGGAGAGAGAGAGAGAGCTGTACAGTAGAGAGCGTGTGCCAGTCTCTGAAAGGTTCTCCTCCCAAACAGACACGCAGAGACTGATAAGAGGAGCCTTCTCCTTCAGATTAAGTTTCCTCCTCTGGAAAGGAAGTCATGTGACTCTCTCTCTCTCTCTCTCTCTCTCTCTCTCTCTCTCTCTCTCTCTCTCTAACACACACACACTGAGTCAGACACAACCTTACATGATAAATCCCAGGCCCATACATGCCAATCAAAAGACACACCAGCTCAAAGACAGTGGTCAATATTGACCCAAGACGTTGTGATAAATGGACAATAGGCCAGCAGCTTTCAGAGTAAACAGCAGGGGGGGGGGGGGGGGGGGGGGGTGAACAG
>JAODTR010087328.1:0-14256 GCA_025399935.1 Amblyopsis rosae | reverse complement strand
TCCTCCAGCTCTCTGGCCAGGTCTGCCCTCTGCTTCTCCACCTTGGCTCGAGCAGCTCGCTCTGCCTCCAGCTCCTCCTCCAGTTCCTCAATGCGGGCCTATAAATAGAGCATTGTTAAGTATCACACAGTAGAGTCATTTTTTTGTAATCCGTGTAGCTGACCATGATTTGTTACCTGAAGCTCCTTTAGTTTCTTTTGAAGCTGAATGCCAATTGCCTGCTCATCCTCAATTTTACTGTTGAGCTGACTGACTTCAAAGTCTTTTCTGAAATGAAATATTGGTGGTTAGCACAACTTACATTCACGATTTACTTGATAAGTACTATTCTATAGTATTTCTATGAATGTACTATATATTATGTGCACATGTAATTACTTTTTAAGGCGCTCTTCAAGTTGCTGCTTGTCATTTTCAAGGTCCATAAGGCTTTCCAGTGTTAACTTCAAGTCTCCCTCCAGCTTCCTCTTGGCTCTCTCAAGATCCATTCTAATCTTCTTCTCTTGTTCCAGAGAGCCTTCAAGCTGGGCATTTCCACATACAATACCATTACATTAGTTACATTAAACCAAGGAAAAAGTGTGGAAATGGTAACAATCTTAAAGTGACAATGTTAAATTGTCTGCTCACATCATCAACTTGCTGTTCTAGCTTGGCCTTGGCCTTGGTCAGAGTGTTGACTTTGTCTTCCTCACTCTGAAGGTCATCTAGTGTTTGCTGATGAGCCTCCTGTAAGGCCTTCTTCTCCTTGGTCAGCTTGGCAATGATTTCATCCAGAGAAGCCATTTCTTCAACAAGGTTTTTCACCTACAAATTGGTTGTTAAAGGCATATAGCTAGATTACATTTTGTCTGACTGACTGATATATAGAGACATACATACAGAGAGAGACACCTACTGTAAATATTTGCCATACCTTATTCTCAGTGGCATGCTTCTCCTTCTCCACCTTAGCCAGCGTTAACTCCAAGTCGTCAATGTCTTTCTTCAACTCGGAGCACTCATCCTCAAGCTTTCTCTTCTTAGCAGTCAGTTCAGCATTCATCTCCTCCTCATCCTCCAGCCTCTCAGAGAGCTCCTTGGCTTTTGCCTCCATTTGGATCTTATTTTTGATCAGCCCTTCACATCGTTCTTCTGCGTCTGCAAGATTATCTTGCTCCTGTTTGTTTTCAAATATTCATTATGCTAATTGCATACATGAATTACAAAGATACATAAAATGCATACATACAATATGTATAAAACTTACAGCCTGAACTTGGAGCTGAAGGTCATTTTTCTCTTGGAGGAGAGAGACCATTTTCTCCTCTAGTTCCTTCCTACGAGCCTCAGACTTTGCATAGGCCTCCTTCAACTTCAGGAATTCTTCCTTCATGTTTGCCATCTCTTTCTCTGCTTCAGCTGATCTCAGCAGAGGTTTGATTTTAAAGTACAACTTCATCCAGGGCCAATTCTTGACCCCCATGAATGCACGGATGTTCCACTGGATCACAAGTAGTGCATCCCTGTTCAAATGAAATAAATTAATAATGTCTAAATGTAATTTGTGAATTGATATTGCTTAGGATTTGCCTTAATTTATAACAATAATAATAATAATAATAATACACTGGAGCATTCACAATTCAGGAAGCAAAATATGTTATGCAATATATAAATTTATAATATGTTTTATACATATTATTATTATTATTATTATTATTTCACCTTCGTTCATATATTTTCTGGAACTCAATTCTTGCCAGAAGTCCCCTTGATCTCGATTGGATTCCAGTAATGATTAGTGACAGGCGGTCATCTCTCATCTCCTCAAGTGTTCCAAGAAGACCAGCCTTGAAGAACACCTTTAACAAAACATTTAAAAAACTATTTATTCTGTATGTTGCAAATTTTGACATAATTACATTTATTAGCTAATTGGTGAGATATATCCTTTGCTAGTTACCTTGGTGTGTCCAAACTTGTACTGATTATGATCAATATCCAATGAGCCAAGTAATTTCTCAGCACCTTTCCTGCTGTCAATAAACTGTCCCTCTGGGATGGCAGCAGGATTCAGTATACGGTATCTGTAAAACAAATAACCATTCTTATTAAATCCATCGTTTTATTGCCCTCTTGTCCTCTGTGTCCAGTTTGCAATGTGGTGTTCTACAACTGAAATTTCAATTGTTAGAAGTAGTAGTTGTCAAAGTAAAGACAAAAACACAAAAAACAAATAAAGTTGGGTAGACTAATGTCACCCAATTCCTGGTATTCCTACCGGTATGGGTTCAAATATGACTAGTACCATACCCAACCATTATCCTCACTAACGTGAGATACGGGAGCTATGTGAACACACGTATGGACTTGTCACCACACTCATTTCATGTGGTTGATTATTATGTCTGGACTGCTACATTACATTTACAAACAGGCTATGTCATGATATCTTGGCTGTAGAACAGTTAATAATAACTAATTTACAGTAATATATTGACTTGTTTCGTATAGTGGTTATACAGTATATAGAACTAATGTATAGTGGTCAAGGGTGCAATCCCCTTGTGGGCCACATGGGGGCAGTTGGTGGGCCGCATATGGCCCCAGGCTCCCAAATTGAATTGGCATGCTGTACACACACAGCCTGATTGTAAGAAAAGCATGAAATTGTATTTTGAACCTTAAGACGGTAATAAAAGTAAATGGACTGCTTTTATCCAAGATGCTTTACAGTATTTTGCCTCACATTAACGCACACCAATGGTGATTGCTGCCATGCAAGGTGCAACCAACCACCGGGAGCAGTTAGGGTGTTAGGCATCATGCTCAAGGATGCTTACAGGTAGGTCAACACCAGGGTTCAAACCCACAACCTTCCAGCAGGGAGCCCAAAACCCAGACCACTAGACCATCCTGCCTCCAGGTTTGCCCCCAAAGGTTTGTTTGTTCAATTGATTGATTGTTTAAAATGCAGTCCATTTACCATTTATTTTAAATTAATTAAATTAAAATGGAAATACCTCTGTTTGAAGTCTCCATAGAGGATCCTGTTGGGGAAGCCCTTCCTACAGATCCTGATGCCTTCCAGCACACCGTTACAGCGCAGCTGGTGCATCACCAGAGGGTTCTCCATGGCCCCAGGAGTCTTAGTCTCGTTGGGGATGATGCAGCGTACAAAGTGAGGGTGAGTAGACCTCAAGTTGGTCATCAGCTTGTTCAGGTTCTCCTGTCAAAATATTTTTAATTCTGTCATGATCATGACACATTTGTATTTTGCATATAAACTAGGGTCTGTAAAGTATGTAAAGTATGTAAGGCACTTATCTGTCTTACCCTGTGCAATGCAGACACGGTTTGGAAAGAAGAACCTTTCTTCTTACTTCCTCCTCCCTTACCACCCTTTCCTCCCTCAGCTGATAAAGGAATGACATTACAAAATTTCATAATATATTACATTAATCATTTGAATTTTACTAAAGGCAATTAAGTTCCTCAACTAACTGTCTTACCGGCCTCTGCTACAGAATAATTTGCAAAGAGGATAGATAAAAGTTTGAGATTAGACTTCTGGTATAATCCCACAACGGTCTCATTCAAAGGATCCTTGTTCTTCACTAGCCAGTTGTTGATGTTATAATCAACAGTTCCAGCATAGTGAACCAGGGCAAAATTGGCCTCTGATTTCCCCTTGACAACTCTGGGCTTCTGGAAGTTGGCAGACTTTCCAAGGTGGTTGTCATAAAGCTTTGCTTTAAAGGTGGCATCACTGGCCTTGGGGAACATGCACTCCTCTTCAAGGATGGACATGATACCCATAGGCTACGTGGAAAAGATGGCAGTTTATTTGAAAACAATAGTTATTTATCGCCATTAGTCTTTATGAATTGCTTACTATTCCAAGCACTCACCTTTTCAATCAGGTCAATACAGGCCTGAAGATCCATGCCAAAGTCTATGAAGGTCCATTCAATACCTTCTTTCTTGTATTCTTCTTGCTCCAGCACAAACATGTGGTGGTTGAAAAACTGTTGCAGTTTTTCATTGGTGAAGTTGATGCAGAGCTGCTCAAATGTGTTGTACTATAAAAGGACAAAGTGTTCTCAATCATTGTTCACATTGGTATCAATGGGAAAATATCAGGGAAGTATCCACCAATGGACAAAACTCACGTCAAAGATCTCAAATCCAGCTATGTCTAGTACACCAATGAAGTATTGGCGAGGCTGCCTTGTGTCCAGTGATTGGTTAATTCTCACCACCATCCAAAGGAACATCTTCTCATACACTGACTTAGACAGTGCACCAACTGCATAATACACCTGTAAAGTGAACATAAAGTATGTAATTTAGCTATTAACCCTTCTTGCAAAGGAATATGGAAAAAGCTTTTCCACCAAACTACACCTCAAACTGACTATAGCTCTCTCATTTCTTTCACATATGAAACAAATCAAATGAAATCAATCCATGTACAGTATTGAAACTGCTAATCCTAATTAACACATCACTTAAAGCAAGGTTTAAATTAAGAATATCTTTTTTTATTAAGAACTAATATTGTGTACATGGTGAGAACATCTAAATTTTAACCATACCTGCTGGACATTTTGTCCCTTTGTGACCCACTCATTTCCAACTTTGACTCTTGGGTGACAAAGTCCCTTGATGAGGTCAGCAGAGTTCAAACCCATCAGATATGCAACTTTGTCAGCATCTGAAGATGTCAATGTAAATTGTGCATTTCTTAGATAACATTGTATTTTGTGGATATCTCCAGGTCTATTATGTTGTATTGCTTATAACCGCACCTTCAGTGCCATCAGCCTCTGCCTGCTCCTCTCTCTGCTTCTGCTTAAACTTCATGTTTCCATAGTGCATGATGGCACCAGTCAGCTTGTAAATGCCGTTCTTCTCCTCTTGAGTGAAGCCCAGCACATCAAATGCATCCTACATTGGACAAACATATATTTTATAACATTTACTATGTATCAATTCTGCAATGAAACAGGTGTTTCAACAATGTAGTATGTAATGGAAAAAATAGCATCTCAGTATTTCACTATTGTGTTAGATGGTAGTACATTGGATGCTATTTCTTGGCTAAAACACTAGATTTAATGTGTGTACTCCATGCATGAACAATAGAATTGTACATCCTTACATCAGTTGCTATCAGCTCTTCAGAATCATTTATGGAGGCTACTGTCGTCTCTCCTTGGGAGATGAAGGCGTAGTCATAGGGGTTGTTGGTGATGAGAAGCATCTCTGAATGTAAAATACAGCATCATTTTATATGACAGGTAGTAGAATTATTGCAGTGTTGTGTTTTAGTTAGTTTTAAGGTTATTTACCTAGCAGCTCAGGTTTCTTCTGAGACAGAATTTGGTAGAATATGTGGTAATCTCTTTCAGCCTTAAGTTGAAATGTGACCCGAGATTTTTCCAACAGATCTGTGAATATGAAACGATAAGCATTGCACAAGCTACAGTAGATAGATAACTGTCAGAAAGACGTGTAAGAGGTTTTGATAATGAAACCACGGATGCTTACAAGTCTCAATATCAGCAGAGGCCAACTTTCCACTTGCAGCAAAGTGAATTCGAATGAATTTACCCTGAAAAGAAAATGTTTTAATAATTAATCACTGATTAGATGATAACACTGATTATATACTGTATTACTTAAAAATAAATATATAATCAAATATTTGAAGAAAAAAAACTTACAAATCTGGAGGAGTTGTCATTCCTGATGGTCTTTGCATTACCAAAAGCCTCCAAAGCAGGGTTAGCCTGGATGATTTGATCCTCCAAGGTACCCTAAAGTAATGCATTAGTTTATTAAAACATAATGATAAAGGTGCATTTACAGATTATATTTTCAATATAATCATCTAATTAACCTTTTTATCAGAGCTTCCTTCCTTCTTGCCTCCTGCAGCGATACTGGCAAAGTACTGGATCACTCTCTTGGTGTTAACTGTTTTCCCAGCACCAGATTCTCCACTAAATAGATAAAAGTCGTTGTTCTTTTTAATCTTTTTATCATTGCCTATAGTGGGTCTACTGCTATATCATTAAAAAACATGTTGTGATTGAGTGACTGTATGGTTCATAATCAAAACATGCAGGCTGTGAAACACTATTATGCATGTACAGTAATGTTGTATTCTTAAATGATCATGCTCATATTCTCCACTCTAATGCTCCTAATTCATGTTACAAATACATTATAATAGTTAATAGAATGTTAATAGAACCTAGTACAGAAACAGTGAACATTGCATTTAAATAAGACTTTAGTAATAAACCGGACCCCAGTAGTAAATGTTTCAGGACATACCAAATTTAGATGATCAAAAACAGAACTCACGTGATAAGAATTGACTGATTTTCTCTGTCTGAAAGAGAAAGGATAATAAGACAATCGCATGTGTAATCTATCTGTAAGCCGATTGGATAGGTTCTGATTGGCATTATTTATGTTTTGTCATATACTGTAACTGTTGTGTGAACATGCTGTTATGAAGAAAGTGGATGTATACCTGTCAACATGTACTGGTAGGCATTGTCAGAGATGGAGAAGATATGAGGAGGAGCTTCACTCCTCTTCTTTCCTCTGTAGGCAACAACCACCTCTTGGTTGTAGACTGGCAGCCATTTGTAAGGGTTCACAGTCACACAGAACAGCCCAGAGTAGGTCTGTGAGATTCATCGACAGACAAACACATATAATAAGTTAATGCCATACAGAAGCACATATATAAAAATAAAATAAAAAACAGGAAGAAAAATATATTATACTGCCCCACCTGATTTGCAACACACACCAGAATACTTTTATTTTAATTGGCTACTCACATAGATCATCCATGCTGCATAACGCTCTTTGAGGTTAAACAGCACAGCAGGCTCATGAAGGAAAGTGAACATCGCCATGTCTTCGATTTTATCGAACTTTGGCGGGTTCTGAGGGTGGACATCACACTCCTTCACGGTCACAGTCTGAAAACAGAAATAGTAGGTTTCAATATGGTTGTGGTATTTAGAAATTCTGTTATATATAACATTATTTGGATGAAAAGTAAAAGCCTTAATTTCAAATTTGAAGCCAATTATTATATCTTTAGTAATCTCGAAATAAAGAAAATGTTTGTAGTTTTCTATAAAAAAAAAGAACATATCTTGAATTGTATCCTCTGTCACCACTAGATGTCATAGTTCAGAGACTGACTTTACCCAGGTCAGCCATGCATCACAGGCTACTAACCTTTCCTCTTTCTGTGTCAGCGGTGACTTTGTCCCCATCACGGCTGATGATGGAAGCCTTGACGTATTCCTCATCCTGGTCTGGAACAAAACATTCTTTCTTCATGTCGAAGGCACGAGTCTGGGCCTCCAGGCGCTCCCTATCCGATTTCCTCAGGTAAGGGGCAGCTGCCCCAAACTCCCTCATGTGAGCATCTCCCATGTTTCACCTTCGAGAGAGAGAGAGAGAGAGAGAGAGAGAGCGACAGAGACAGAGAGAGCGACAGAGACAGAGAGAGCGACAGAGACAGAGAGAGAGAGAGAGAGAGAGAGAGACTTTAGTTGTAATATAATCCTGTTTTATCTTAACCTGACACGCCAGATGGTTTGTTTAACCGACACAACCATCTGGGAAACAATCCATTTTAGAAAAGGGTAGGCAGTTTGGTAATTGTCTATCACACTCGGTAATGTCACTTCTAAGCTGCACTGGTTGGTCAGAGCCACTGTGGAGCCACTGTGGATCAAGCTCAGCAATTTCAAAATGTCCAGACTGATTATCACGGCAAAGTTGAACTGAAGCTCACTTAGATAACTCTTATAGAAACCAAATAATATAATTTAATTATTAAAGAAAGAAATCTAAAATATTTTAAATTATATATCCATCTTAGTGCGTTCTTTTTTCCATAAAAAATTTAATTTCTTACAATATTATAATGTATTAGCTAATAAGTAAGTCAAGCATCTTACAAAATCCTTACCTGCTCAATCCCGAAGACTGGAGGTACAATAGTCCTGAGTAAATAAACACAATGAATATTAAACTGTATTCCAACAAGCCATTGCATTCATTCAAACAGTTAACTTGCCTTTGTCATAGCATCTTACCTTGTGTGTTATGGTGACCTATTGGGGGTCTGTCCATGAGTCCTCTTTATAAATTAAGTCCCTCTGCCAAATATGGAGGAGCATTTCAGGGTCCTGGAATGTTATTGTGTCTGTGTGGGGTTAGGTGGACGGAGGGAGGGGTTAAAGATTGGTGGAAAGCATTACAGAAATCAGAAGGTCTCCGTCTCATCAGTGATGGACTCTTTGGACTCTGCCATATTAGGAGCCCTACGCTGCTAGTGTGATTTATCAAGTATCCTCAAGTTGTAGGAGGCTAAAACTTTATCTTTAAATAGTCATTGGGGAAGAGGGGGAGGGGGTTTCCTCTGTGATGCTCTTTAAAGTTAGCATCTTCTAGTTTTACAATGCAGCTAACTTGATAGTATTCCACGTTACACCTGATTTATTCAGCGATGTATAACTAGTATGATAAGCCTAAATAAAAATAGTATAAAAGTATACTTCATTTTGGTACGTAAATAAGATATTAATACAGTATGATAATAACTTCAAGTTATGATTATTTTGTATCTTTAATTTATAAAGAATAAAGCATAATTAATTGTACTGAAGTGCTAATCACTTTGTAAATTGAAATATGTAATTCTATGAACAGAAACACAGAAATAATAATCACAGTAACTGGGGAAAATGTCAAAAGAGATAGATTATTTGCTTTAGTAACAATACCAGATAGGATTCGCTGAGCATAATGTAGTGTAAAAAAAAACCTCAGATTGTAAAGTATGTTATGCACTGGTCTCAATTACCCAGAGGCTTAAGTAAAGTCTGTGTGTGACATAGATGGCATTGTCTTTACTTATCATCAGATGGATTTTGCTGTAACAAAAACAGCAATCAGATACCCAACGGGCCAGTCTAAATAAAGAACATTAGCTGTTGAGATTAACCAGGCGGCAAGTGTGAGGAAAACCAGACAGGCGTCTACCACAGGTGACATGCTTTACATTTGCTGAAATGTGACTCATGATGAAACACAATGGAGGCCAATTCTAGGCCCACGGCAGCCGGACAGTGTCCAATGTGATACCAAGGTCATTATGGAAGCCTTCTCCATTATCATGTATAAGCCAATGAAAGCTGGACCATTGAGTATAGCCCTGTTGACATGGCATTGTGTCTCTGAGAGCAAAGATAACCGTGTGAAATTCCTCCAGTGCCTCCTACTGAGTGAAGAGGGCAAACAGTGGTGAAAAAAGTATTTAAGGGGCCAGCCTTTGCCTACATCTAGGATCAACTTGTACATTATTATTAGTTTTTTCACACGTAAATCAGCAGACGATGGGAATAAACCTGTTAGTTATCCTGTGTCCCATAAATATTATGTTAACATTTAAAATGTTAGCCCTGTGCCGTGTTTTTCTCTGCTGAGCTGTTTCTCATTGACAGCAGATATATTGTTTTAGCTGTATTTCTTACATCTCGGGAATCTACTCAGTATACATACATTTATATCTTTATTAATTTATTATTTTTTAAATACCCACCATCCCACCACATATTACATTGAGCCACTTCAATGCAGAATATATTGTACAGCCAGTTACTTCCACTAATCAGCCTCTTATAAGGTTAAGAGATAAAGGAAGGATCAACAACTGCTGACAAGTGTTGAGATATTTCCATTCTGATAGCTTCCCTGGGCCTATAACTGACAGTTAGTGTCAGGGTGCCAAATTGAAGTGAGGGATTCCATGCCCGCTAGAAAGCCATCGAAGGTAACTCATGCATAATAAAATAAAACTGTTAAATAAATAAAATGTTAATTTTATCAGAAGTTCGGCGAAATATATTTTATTGATAATGCAGTATTATTTTAGAGTATATATTCAATGCATTTGATTTGAATTCAGATATGTATGCTTTAGACAAATATTAAAAACTGGGTCTGCATTATAATTATAATTATTATTATTATTATTATTATTATTATTATTATTATTATTATATTATTTTTATGTAGTATGACATATTTTAAATACATTTTGTCAGCTTTAAACTAATTTTGTTGTATGAATGAAAGGATATAGTATTTTCTAGTTTTAGTACCGTATGTGTAGTATGTACTGTATGCCAGGTTGGTCATGCTATGTGTGTACATGTATGTACTATTAATCATGGTGATAATCTTCAACGCACATGGCCTCTTTACAATAGGTTGTTAATGTGTTTTCATTGTTCCTGGCTAGATGGGTAATAAGAGAAGGCACTTGACTCATTCGTATGAAGATAGTGCAGAGCTTTCATTAATTGCCCTGGTCTCCTTTATCCCCTCTTCTTTTGCCTGACACTAATAATTAGATCTACAACAGCCTGAACACTGACGGAGGCCTGAGAGCTTTTACATCGCAGAGCCACAATCAGCACCCAAAGCAAAGTGTATAGTATGACACTATCCAGTATGACAGACAGGTAATATGTTATTTTAATGATGTTAAGAGCAATGCAAACAGTAGGAATGTAATTTTTATTAATTACACTTACTAAACAAATGTAGGGTCATATAATAATATAATATAGTAAGTGTAAGTGGTAAATCTGTTTACTTACACTAACAGCTAACATTAGCCCCTAATATATATGTGTATGGGCTGTTTTCTAGATTATGGACATGGGTAACACCCCTTGTCCTTCAGATGACAGTAGATAAAGACCGGTCTTAGACAAGGATTCATGGTGACCAGCTGCAAGTGATTATACATGGCATCATGAGAGGCCTGAGTGGGTGCATGGGGTTATTTTTGACCTTGAGTCGCTGTCTTTAACACTCTATTTTAAGAACAAGATTTTTGTAGTTGTTGTTATCTATTTAAGCTGTATTTACCTTTCTTCTCGCCTTACCTTTCTAAATCGTGACAGACAACTACAAACATGAAATATCCACAATATGTCTGTAGTTTGTTATGTTTTGTTTCTTCAATGAAAGTGGCCCTTGAGCTAAAAAGATGCATACACTTCCACCGAGCCTTAGATAATGTCTGTTTATCATGACCTGCCAAATTATGACATAGGGAAACAGCCTACCTTTTCCATCCTCTCCTTTCTATAGCATGTTACATTTAGCTGAGATTGAAAGAGTTTGAATAAAAAGGGGCCCTATTTTAACGATCTAAGCGCACGGTCTAAAGCGCAAGGTGCACATTGAATTTAGGGCGTGTCCAAATACACGTTTGCTATTTGGGCAGATACACGGTCAGTGCGCCAGGCGCATGGTTCAAAAGGGATGGACTTACGCTCTTCATTATTCATGGGTGTAACATGCGATGAATCAAGTGAGTTTCTTCCATTACCTTTAAAATTCCAGGCACGCTTGCATCAAAGTTGGATTGATATTAT
The DNA here is from genome assembly GCA_025399935.1 of Amblyopsis rosae. Lineage (NCBI taxonomy): Eukaryota > Metazoa > Chordata > Actinopteri > Percopsiformes > Amblyopsidae > Amblyopsis > Amblyopsis rosae. The sequence continues at coordinate 2,776 of JAODTR010087328.1, read as the reverse complement.
CTATATTATATTATATACTAGGCAATAGCGAGATTCCTAAAACATGTTTATGTAGGTTACACACTAATGATATGAATCTTTAATCCTTTGCATATTTGTATGCTCCTGTACATCACTGTACAGTATGTGTAACAAGCAGAGTGTACACATTGTCCACCTGCCATAGGCGATACTATCTTTATTTTTGAATGCTCCTCGCGCTGGCTTTAGACCAGATTTTTGCTGGTCAATCACGCAATCACTTTTTGCTGCCTCAAGATAATACAATGTGCCAGCAATGCACTAGACCACACCTCAGGTTTACACCAACACACCCCCCGGCGCTCAAATGGGCGCAAGTGCATTTGCTATTTAGACAACGCGGGCGCTGGATGGGAATATTACAACTGCACTGACACTTGCATTCCCCATTCACGCCGCATTGCGCCGGATGTAAGATAGGGCCCAAGGTCTTGATGACACAGTAAAGCGTATTATTCGGAATAATGATCATACTGTGCATACTGTGTGCATGGTTATATTATAGAGTAGTAGGTGTCACCAGATACCCTCTAACCTTGACACAGAAGCAGCAGTAAATGCTACTGTATCAACCAGTTAGGAGTGTACAATATTGGAAATAGTCCTTTAAAACCTCTGCCACCACTCTTCATTGGCCAACTGGGTTTTCATTTGTGGCTTGGATCTGATTTGTCTATAAGAACATTTTAGCTATCATTCCATGCTTTAAAGTTACATTATTTATAGTTATTATAAATTCTCATTAAGAAAGATATGGTACACCATTGAGACAGCTTAGTGAGTTTTTATTATAACACTACAAGTAATGCATAGTGATTTTATAGGAAACTATGTAACACATAGCAGACCAAGAGTTTTCTCAAGGGTCCAAAGCTTCACTCCTCATCAAACCCTTTCTGTGGTGGCAAAGAAAGGACGGGTGAAAAAAGCAGAAAGCAAATGTTATATTTTGAGATTACTGTATATACTGTGCATTTGAGATAATGAGATAATATAAATATAGTGGAAATCTGTTCAAATGTTTGAATGGCAGAGCAGAGTTAAAAAGGCAGTGAATAATAGGGGACATCAGTTGTCACGGTCAGATGCAGTGAACATTTAGGACAAATTTCCACACAAAATGTAATGGAGATATTCCTTCAAGAGATAGGCTTGATCCTTGTCTAGGAAAGCTTTACATTATGTGCTACAATTACAAACCTTGGGTCCCACATCACGGCTCTTGGCTCGCAGCTTGTTGACCTGAGACTCTGCAATGTCAGCTCTCTCTTCAGCCTCATCCAGTTCATGCTGTATCTTACGGAACTTGCCAAGATGAGTGTTGGCCTGCTCTTCCTGTGAATCAATACTACTATCAGTAATTAGTCTGTTGCAGAATGGATAAGGTTAAGGAATTAATGACCTTTAATTAACCTTTAAGCACCTGTGCACACAAGTGTTTTGAGATATTTTGGCTGATTTCCCTCTTATAAATGCTATGGTGTACTTAAAACCATGTGACCAATATGGCGTCCATTATTGTGTTGGAAGGAAATCGCTGTAATTGAATTAGATCTTTATGACAGAAATCTAAAAAAAGACAGACAATATAGCAGGAAGTAGGTGATTTAGTGGTAAATTACTTTTCTTTCCTTTTCTTCTGTTATTTCTCTTGTATTAACTACCTGTTGAACTCAATGCTGACATATCTAAGCATTAAGTTAGTTTTCCATAATAGTTTTCCCTAACAGGATCACTTAACTCGTATTGGAAAGCCAGGGTGATGTAAATTAAACAGTTGGGACATGCCCACAAAGCCCCGTGAAAAGAGATCTAATCAGCTTCATCAATTCAAAACAACTTTGTGGATGCACAGGGGTCCGAGTTGTAAGCCGAAACGTACAGCCTCCTCAGCAACTCTCTTGTAGGCTTTGACTTTCAGCTGCAACTTGTCGACCAGATCTTGGAGACGGGCAACATTCTTGCGGTCCTCCTCAGTCTATAAATGAAAAATGGTAACGGGCAAACAGTGTCTCTATAAATCCTGTGAGCTTCCATGTTGTGCAGTGATCGGAGCAAAGATACACACCTGGTAGGTCAGTTCCTTAATGCGGCGCTCATATTTACGCATGCCTTTCACAGCTTCACTGCTCTTCTTTTGTTCTATTTCAACTTCATTTTCCAGTTCTTTCACCTGGCATTTAAACTATGCATAAGCACTGTTTCATAATTTACTTTATATTACTTGCACAATAAAATGCGACAAATTTGAACCTCACCCTGGCTTCAAGCTTCTGCAGCTGCTTCTTGCCTCCCTTCATGGCGATCTGCTCTGCTTCATCCAAGCGATGCTGCAGGTCCTTGATGGTCTGCTCCATGTTCTTCTTCATGCGCTCCAGGTGAGAACTGGTGTCCTGCTCCTTCTTCAGCTCCTCCGCCATCATGGCAGCGTCAGTAATGGCCTTCTTGGCCTTCTCCTCAGCATTTCTGCACTCCTGCACAGCCTCCTCCACTTCGGTTTGCAGCTGAGAAGCGTCAGCCTCCAACTTCTTCTTCTGGTTTATGAGACTGGTGTTCTAAAATATTGGCGAAATACAAGAGCGAAAAGTTAACCAGCAGTCAGTGTAGCTAGTTATTAATGACAAACTTATTGATATTAATGACATGAAAGTCATTCAATCAAAATAGAATTACTGTTTATTACCTGTGAGTGCAGAAGCTGCACTCTCTCACTGACATCCAGAAGTTCTTGCTCAGCAAGCTTGCGGCCTCTCTC
>JAODTR010087317.1:0-14257 GCA_025399935.1 Amblyopsis rosae | reverse complement strand
TACAGGGGTATCACACTACTCAGCCTCCCTGGTAAAGTCTACTCTAAGGTGCTGGAAAGGAGGGTTTGGCCGATTGTTGAACCTCAGATTGAAGAACAACCATGCGGATTCCGTCCTGGTCGTGGAAAAACGGACCAACTCTTTACTCTCGCAAGGATCCTGGAGGGGGCCTAGGAGTATGCCCTTCCGGTCTACATGTGTTTTCTGGATCTGGAGAAGGCCTATGACCGGGACCCCTGGGAGATACTGTGGGAGGTGCTGCAGGAGTATGGGGTGAGGGGGTCACAGCCCTTGGGGTACGCGCGGCTTTAATATTGCATCAGTCACCTGTTCGCCGTCACCACGTTGTCCATTTCGTAAGCCCACAGGGTTCTCTTGGCAGAACCGACATCGCTGTTCTTCCCGCCTACCCCTCCGCCCCTTGGTCGTGTTCCATGGGCTCTCTCAGTCTCAGTGTGTACTAAAGAGGAGACGCTTACATTTTCTGACATTTCGTTACTCTGGTCCGCAGCATAACGAGAGGAAGAGGAGGACTCGCAAGAGCACTGTTCATTCTTCGAAGCGTGCCGAAGCAACATTTCAGCGATGTGTTTAAATTTGAACTTGGGAGCGGGGCAAGGCTTTGCGATCTCTTCCGTCAGAGCGCTCAAACTGAAACCCTCTGCACCAGGTACATAGATCATGTCTCCTATCACGGGAACGGGGGCCAGAGTTAGCGCCTTGTACAGAGAGCAGCACAGAGCTGCAGGCTCCATCGAAGATAGCCCCTTAAATCTCTGTCCCTGGCGCAAGACTCGCGCCTTATGATGCACGTCCGGCGGTTCATCCGGGAAGACCGACGCCAACAGCACCGGTGTCACAGGTTTTTGACAAGGTTTTGCGTAGCAGGCACTTATCCGCTTCAGATATCAGAAACCTGTTCCACGAGTGTTTGTGTGCATGTGCCCGTCCGACGCCGATCGGAACCCCATGTGTGCCAACTGCACTCCCGTGCTGATCGTGATGCAGCTGCTGGCCAAAAATCTGCATCCTCTGCTAGCCTCCCTTGCCGAGTGAGCTATACCAAGCAGGGCTCTGGCTCGCAACATGTACGACGAAGGCCTGCTGATTGACATACTCAACGAGCGGGATCTGCCCTTGTGCGCCAACGGACACTTGTGTAAGGGTATGCTGGTGAATGCTCAAAACAGTCCCAAGCCGCTGCCCTCTCGATCTCACCCGAATCCTACAATCGCTTTGTCTCGAGCAGAGGCAAAACCGGAGAGGTTCAGCAGATCGACCCGTGTCGTTGTATCCTCTGTCTACTGTTCAACCAGTCTGCCGCCGTCACACAGATGTGCAGCTCCGACAGTCTACACTTAGAGCCTCATCCAAGCGGGCCCGTGTATTACTTCAATGTGAAACTGTCCCCCGACGTCGGCATGCCGGAAGTGTGCATAGAGGAGTATCAAGGCTACCATGTCAACTTTCAAGGCTCTGTGGGTAGCTACAAGCCCACATTCTACTACAATTGGAGAGACATGCTTGAGGTGTTACACAGAGGCAATGCTGGGAAAATAACCTTTGTGCCATTGCAATTATAGTGTTCGTGTGCGTCGACACGATTGCACTGAAAGTCTAATCCAGAAGCGTGCACCCGACCACGGAGAAGGTGTTTCTTGTACTCCAGGACCTCAACAGAGAACATCTCAAAACGACGGACATTGCGCCTACCGTGCAGCAAATCTAAAAGTATAAAGTTTGCCAAGGACCTTGCAATTGTACATATTTTGTGGCACGCTCAAGTTTGTTCAATGTCTACCGCTTGTATGCTTTACTGATATGTACGGGATTTTCTACACGCTAAATAAATAAAGTTGCGTCATCGAAAACCGTATTTGAAATCAGTGTGTTTCCATAACCATAAACCCGTGGGTCTCACACGATCCCTGATTCATATATTATACAATCACAACATATTTATTTACAAAGGTGTTAGTGTCTACAACATTTTATGCCTCCTCTTCGTATAGTTTGTGAGCACAGTTTTCCCCCTCCACTGCTACCTCCTGCGCATAAAAACATGTAGCCGATCCCTGCCGAGAGCGCGGTGCACCAAGCCATGAGTATGGCTACAGATGTCCACAGGGCCGCATTACTGGCGAATCCCGAAAGCCACGCTCCGAACGTGACCCTGCTAGCCGTCATCTCGTCGTTCCGCTTGTCAAACTCTTCTAGGCTTCTCGAGACGTTATCCAGGTCCTCTCGCACATCCATTAGCTTTACGCTGGTGTTTATGGTCTGCAGCAACTCGATTTTGGGTATTCCCAGCATGCCGTCTTTCAGTAAATTTGAGAAAGACACAGGGCCCTCTGAAATGTGCGAGCTGGAGAACGGTTTGAGCGGAGGAGAATCGATCTCGACCGTGGCAGAGCCCTCCATCCAAGTGATTTTCTTATCTTGGTAGCAAATACCTCGGTGGCAAGGGGCGCACACCGTCTTGCACTCGCTGGGTTCATCGATGCATCTTCTGTACCTCACGTGAGGCTTTGGCCTGTGACAATACTTGCCGTAGCAGTCGGACGGTTCATAATACTGCCGTCTATTAGCCACACATTGTAGTCGGGCCAGCAAGGCACACCGTCGGTGCTCATCATGGGCATAGCTACGACCCCTCTGACTACGGTCTTCTCCATGGTCCCTGGGATAGAGTGTACTATGAATAGCTTTCTGTCTTTGTACAGCGCCGTGCCAACGGTGGGGAACTCCGACAGGCCGGGGTGTTCCTGCATGACTGTCATGCCGCTGGGGCAGCTCCCAGAGCTCTTTGACGCTATCTGCAGTATGCAGTTTTCCACTCCTCTGGCCATGAACTTGGTATGCATGACAGCCTGCATCATCTGATGCGTGACACTCTGCATCTGAGCGTACCACATTTGATAACTGGCCATGACCGAGAACTTGACGTTGGAGTCGCGCAAAGCCGCCTTCGTATTCCTCAACTTAGCGTCTTGCATCATGGCAAATTTGCCGTTGACCATCTCGTTATTCTTCTGCATCTTCTTCTGCTGGTCGTCGACCCTCCCGTTGACCAGGGCTATGTTGGCGTCGAGCTTGTTTTTCACCTCGACTAGTCTATTCGACAACGAGACGCACGAGTTCTTGAGGAACTCCATTTAATCTTCCAAGGCATCCACCCTATTGGAAATGTGCCCCAAGGCCGCCCCTCCTGTCAACACACCAAGAAACCTCTCCTGAACGGCCAACTCCTCGAGAACTTTCCTCATCAACTCCCTGGCCCTGCGAGCATCTCTGATGATCTCGTGCGACACAGTAGAAGTGCATATGCCTGCCGCTATCTGCTGCCTCTTCCAGTCCCGCAGCCTGTGCACAGCTGACTTTATGCCCAGTATCGCGGGGTTGTCAGATCGAACGCCTCGTCTGAAATCCGAATCTACCGGGGCTACGACAAATTGGTTGATCCCGAACGCGACCGCCACTAGCTCTGGAAATTGCTTGAAATGGCTTTACCTCGAATGAGGTAAAGGTTACGGTGACATTCACGATGACGTCCCTAGCCCAAACGGTGGCATTGGACCCAGAGCAGCACTTGGTGTTGAGGTCCTCTTCACACTTTAACAGTGTTGATTTCCATGTCGGCCCGCGACAGTTCGCCGGTGATCTCGGCGGCCTGCTGCGAAGCCCAATGCTCGAGCAAGCTGATCTTCAGACATCCTGTAAGAGACAGTGTGAAGATTACCCTGTTGGCCCTAACCCCTTGCCTCAGCAGACACAATGCGGACACCCCTTTCAACTGCCGCGAGTAAGCTGAATTGGCGCCTGAAACACTGAAAGGAGGGTGAAAACATCACATCCTCAACCTCAGTGGCCTGCCAATCAGAAGAATGCAGACATTGTTAAAAAAAATTTGAAAAATCAAACCAGGACATATGAGGAGCTTTCGCGAGGGGAATACAAGAGGCAATACCAAATGTATTCACTAGAGTGTGCTGTTCAGCAGAAAACGCCACGTGAGCCAAAACCCAGTCGTCATTCCAACACAGCCAATCAACAGACAGCATTTCTATAGCCGTAGAAACAAACCACTCTTTTTCAAATATCTCATCGCATCCAAACGACACATTTGCAACACATTGCAAGTCATCAGACACCAGTTCCATATCCTTAGAGGAAAACAGTTGCTTAGCTGCACTGAACAAAGTCTCAGATGAGTCGTGTTGACAAAACTGCCACTGATAATGATATAGCAAAGGCAAAGATTGATCGGATACCATACTATAAAATATATCAGACAAATTAGCAACTTTTACCCCTTCCAGTATGGACAATAGACAAATACCCAATTGACACATAAGGTCCCTCCCCAATAAATTAACCGGGCACAAATCAGAAAACAAAAATGAATGTTTTAGCAGGTTCCCATGCGTAATTTGGCAAGAAAAGGAGCTGTCACCCTCTCTCTAATGGCTTCCCCAGAGGCCCCCACTGAATATCTTAAACGACTGCTCATTTTTGGATGTTTCACAAACTCAGCAGATTTAATAACTGAGTTAGTGGCACCAGAATCAACCAAAAATAAAATCGATCTACCATCAACGGAAAGTTCTAACTGTGGCAATTGTTTACATGCATCATTTTGGTACATTACATAAGTTGGCTTCAATTCTAACTTTGCAGATAAAACATCAATACAATCTAACACTAAATCAGGACTACAGGTGTATGCAAGCGGTTCTTCATTGCAAGTTGCGTTTGAGAAAGGGTGCATCATACAATCGTCATGCTCATCCAATGTTAAAGCTGAAACCGGCGTTGGATCTACGACTTTTATCCTCACCGCATGTCAGTCGGCCTGCTGCAGACGGTCCCATTGTCCACGCTGCAGGCAGGCCCTGCTCCAATGTCCACGTTCACCACAAATGAAACACACATCCTGGTCTCTGGATTGGCGAAAACCAGGGCTTCAACAGCCTCTACCACGGCCAAGACCACGCCAGTTGAAGCCGCCGTAGGGGCCTCCACGTGCACGCTGCTGCTGTTGTTGTTGTCGCTGTTGTGGCAGTAGTTGTTGTGGTTCTTGTTGCAATTGCGCAGAAGCTTGGAGTAGCGTAATCGAAGCTTGGTCGTGTTGAAGCTCCGTCTTATCCGAGCGCTTCTGTTTGCGGGCTTGCAATTGCTTCAAAGAGTGTCAGGAGTGCCTGCGAAGCTCTTCCAGGCGTGCATCCTCTGAGCAAATACAGGAAACACGCACCGCAGAGGCAACTTCTGGGAGTAGGCCAGACATGAAAGCATAACACAGATGAATTTCCCAGGCACTTAATACAGTCAAATCGCCCGGCTTGACAATTTCACTGTGTGTGGTAAACAATTCAGTAAGACGATGTAAAAATTCGTCAGTTGTTTCTTCCGCCTTTTGCTTACATGCAGTAACTATCGCCATATTAACTTTAGTAGGAAAGACAACTTTGATCGCATAACCTAGCGTGGCAATCTTAAAACGATACGGGGCGTTATGAACGTGCGCGTAATCAGGGTTAGCACACCTAATATCAGTCCCGAACTCACTTGAAATCTTTTGAAAGTCCAAAGCCTTCATTTTTGTACCTAACAATCTCCTCAGCTCAGAGATCGTAGGACGAAATTCAGCACAAAAAACATTCAAGGCTTCTTGAAACTTACTACCACAGTCTATAGGGTCAGGTAGATGACAGGCAGCAGCCGCTATGTCAGCAGCAGTCCACGGGCGGAACACCATAATCGGTTCCGTTGGTCCCGCTACTTGGGAAAGCCTGTCACCTGCATTGGTTCCGCCGGAAAAGAAAAATTAGGGGACAGTCTCAAGTCTCTGGCAGGTAATCCATACATACGGCCCGATCGTGTTTGCAACGGTGTGTGACTGTGAGGCGTAGACGGTTGCGTGGAATCAGGTAAGGTCTGTGGCTGTGACAGCAGAAATGATGATGAGGCCACAGGAGCAGACAGGGCTTGAGCCGATGCTGGTGCAGGAGCTTGTTGGCATTGGACATGTGGATAAGAGTCCAAGTCGTGATCCAACTTGACAGCATTTACCTGTGGACACATAGCAGAGGACTGCGAGTATGGAGGACATTCAGCTGGCCCTGACCCTACTTTAACTATTTTATCAACCTTATCGACTCCCGTCTTAATCTCCTGCAAACGGAGTCGTTCCCTTCTATCAGCTTCCTTACATTTCTTTGTTTAATTTATCTAATTATTTCTTTTGAATAGTTTTTTTCCCTACTGATGAGGTGTCATACAACAGACAGAGGCCATCGCTACGTAACCCTTTCCTTCCACTCCCCTTATCCGTTCCCTCTAACTGCAGGAGAGATAGCGCCACCCTCTACAGTTTGTCCTACCCCCAGCTATACCCCCCACTGCTTTCTCCATCCCCAGAGCTAAAGGCAACACAGCCTTCTCAGCCCCTGATGCCGTTCCCAACTCTGCCACTAGGGCCAGTATTACCGATAGCTCCCCCTCAGGCAGAAGCGCGAGCTAGTGTAATGCAAGGTCATGTTTTCTCTAGCCTGACACAACAACCAGTTCTCTGATAGCGAGTCACACAAGGCAGGGAAGCTATAAAAACAGCAAAGACCGTGAGATAGAAGCTTATCCTCTCATTGAAAACAGTGGCTTTGACGCACCTCCAGAGCCAACGGAGGGAGACAATTTACACAGAATCACAGAATCACTTAAAACAGCCTTCATCAGATATTTAAAGGCACCTATTCAAATGTATGTGAGAACTCACCTTATATGCTATGAGGGAGAAACTTTGACTAAACTGAGGACATATGCTATACATGCTGATAAACTATTTGCAGAAAAGATAAGGACAAGCAAGAGCAGACAGCTGCATATGTAATTGATGCATTAACACCTGAAATAATTTTCCAGGGTCAAAGACCCAAGCAGGGGTATTCCAGTGGGAGGAGTGCAGCCAGAGGACACCAAACAGATCATTGGGGAGGAAAACCAACGGGAGGAAACACGTGAATGTTTTAATTGTGGGAAGAATGGTCACAGAGCTAGATTCTGTAAATCATGAAAAAGGCCTGGACCTAGTCGAGGTCAACAAAATAGACAGCGGGGAGGGCCAGGGCAGATAGGAGCACACACAGAACAGGAATGGGAGGGATTATTATGTGACTTCCTCACATAAATATAACTCAGGACGAAATGATAGTCAAATACTCAAATTGACATGCAAAACAAGGGAGCAGTTTACTTATTGATTTAGACACAGATGATAAAATGGAATTCGTTTCTGTAGAAATACTGCATTTACACAAAACCAAATCTTGGATTGAGTTGAATTTTAATGGACAGCCTGTAATTTTCCTATGAGACGCAGGTGCTTGCTGATCAGTGATTACATCATCAGATACACCGCGAGGTATCAACCAGATTATCCGACACGACTGTAAGTGTACAGACCGCCTCAGGACATTCCTTCAGTGTGGCTGCAACAACATTGACACTGATTAAAGACCCTGTCACTGATAAAAGCATAAGAGCAAGCTTTGTGGTGCGGTGTTTGTCCAGTGAATTTGCTGGGACGTGATTTAATGTGCCCACTAGGGGTGTCTGTCTCTCCCTCAGCTGGTGGTATGCAGGAACCAGTTGGAGAGGCGCACAGACCAATGGGATTGGCTATCCTCGACCACAGACAGCGAAACTATTGGTGGAGCTGGGATCCAACTAACAAGGATCCGAGGTCTATTAATACGGTATTAGTAGATCAGGCTTAACATAAAAATCAGAGCAAAAAACATTTGTTTTTTAAATCCAGACAAATTGCATTCAACTACAGACACACGCCAGGTGTCTAAGACTTATGATGAGCAATTCCTTACAGAAATGATAAACCAAATTCTTTCTCTAAGTAATCTCTTCTGGTCAGATGAAGGCTTCACAGTGGCCCATGTACAGTTGACCAAAGAACAGCAGGCATTCTACAAGTCGAGGTAACCCGCACACATGTCTCTGTGAGACTTATGAAATAGTGTATGGCAGGATGCTCATTTGTTTCAACAGCTCTGGATATTCACGTTTGGGGGACACTGAGACCACGGGAACACATTATAGTCAAAGCATGTGGCAGCAAAAAAGGCTAGTATGTGATGTTCAGATAACACCAACGACACATTATTCCGTGGCCTAACTCAGGAACGGGACGATTTGTTGCAATACGTTCCTGATACGCTTTATTCACAAGGCGTCGCTGACGTAGTTCTAATCAAAGACATAATTCCTATGGTAATAATTCCTAAATCATCGTATAGACCCTACCAAACTAGAAGCAGTATCTATTAAAACAGGAAGATATTGATGGGATACCAGAAACATTTGATCAATTGGTAAAGGGGGTGTAATTGTTCCAGGAGATGATGCATTCTGTGATACTCCTATGAGACACATGATGCAATGTTTGGGTATGGTAAATTACTGCAGACAGTGGATCCCTTGGTTTTCTGAAAAAACAAGGTTACTGACTGGATTCATTTACGACGTGCCAATGGCACCAGTAAATAAATTATACTGAACAGAATAAGATAAAGAGCAATTTATAAGTCTTAAAAGGAACTGTATTCATCCTGTTGCCATATTATGTTTATCCAATTAGCCTCAATTCTAAACTTGGGTGAAAAAAGAAAGAAGGGGATATTATTTAATTAATTAATTAATAAATAAAATAACAAGGAATCACACATAATGTACTCCATGTATATGCAGCTCGAGTGAGAGGGGACATCTCCCCACTGGGTGTGTATGTTTGGCACACAAGCAGGGGAAAAATTAGAGGTCAATGCTAGGCCAGACATGACAGCTTTGTTCCTTCTTAAAAAAAAAAAAAGATAAGCCATTGGCAGGCTGAAGGGGCAGTACAAAATTTAGACAGGTAAATATTCTCCGAATATGTATTGACACATACGCCAAGGCATGTGTCAGAAGGGGGGGATGTATTAAATAATGTATTTATCTCATATGGGTTAATAACTTACTTAGATTAACAAGAAATATAGGCCTGTATTTAACACAGTTTAGAAAAAGAGAGTGAAGAAATAAGTCATATTTCCTTAGTTGCTACTGCTACAAATTGAAAATCTAATTTACTTGAAGCTAATCTATCTGTATATAAACAACAAGTGCAAGTAGCTAAAAGCTATTCTCAGTTGGGAGACTCCTTGGTTGAGCCTGGAGCCAAAGGAAGGGCAGGCGGCTGAAGCATGACCGTATGCCTGGGTTCAAGGGGGCAAATGGGAGCAGTGACCGCACCAAGCGAGGTCACAACTTACTACGACATAGGCCAGGCATGCGTGGAGCATGGGAACATAAAAAACTGAAGTAAAAACAAATGTTAGACCAGGCAACGTGGGTCTCTGATTGGTTATCAGGTATAGTTAAACTGAAGGATAGAACAGCATGTTATTGGTTAGAACAGCATGTTATTGGTTAGTGAAGATAGAATTGACCCAGAGACTCTGTCTTGTATTTTTGAACTGCTATTATTATATTAAAGCTGCTTTGTTATAACTTGGACACAGTGTTTCCTCCTACTTAAAACTCCATAAAAGAACACGCAGGAAATGGTGTTAGGAAAACCACCCAGATTCCAACAGTACACATAATGTATATTTACATTTGTCCTTAAGACAACTCAGACCTCTCCCACTAACACCTTCCATCTTCTGAGAAACCCAGCAGAGGATGTCTCTTTAGATTAAAAAATATTTTCCTGTTTGACAGCATATACATTAAATCCTACTACTTTTTTGCCAAAGCGTTTACGAAAGGCCCATTCTCATAATTGGTAAGGAGACACACAACGGTATACAGCTGATTGATGTTTCCAACAAGCCTAAGAGGAATCTCTGTCAAAGAACTTGTGCTCCTTCACTCTGCCACATGCACCCCGAGTCGTGCAATGGCCTGGGTTTCTCTGACCTCACAGGCAGGCATGGGATCTGCCAGAGAGAAATGCTGGCCTATAGATCTTACATGGCACAGTCATCCACAAGAAAACCCTTGTCCACCATGATGGCCATTCCAGGGCTCAGAAGGGAGAGAATCCCAGACTCAAGCATTATGTATTTGTCACTGATAGATCCGGCATACAGTGGTGAAATGAATGTGACTGCCCCATGAGGAGCAACGTCAAGCAGCCTTTTGACAGTGCAGTGGGACTTGTATGCAGAGGACTTCACTTTGGAGAAGAGGTGATGACGGGCACTGGCACCTCAGCTCTGTGCAGTCCAGGATGACTGTAGTGTCTGCATATTCCTCGAATTCAGTTGGCAAATGTTCCCTTATTTTTTCCTCCGGTATCCAGATCCTCACTGACCCTAGTAAGGTGTACAGGACGTTTCTCCATGTTGTTACAATCCGGCTGACTGTGGACTGGTGGACTCCATACCGGTCAGCAAGGTCGTGCTGTTTTGAACCAAGTACAAGATAGTTCAGAAACATGAACATCTCATCTATGGGCTGCAGGGAATGAGTCTGTTCAAAACCAATTAAAAAGTTACATTATGTTTCTCTCAACTTCTATTAATTCCATCAAAACAATAATAACTTTACTTAATGCTGTGGAACTTTGCTCTGTGAAGGTGCCACTCTGTGCTTGTCACACTGACCATGGATGGCAGCGAGGGCTCTATTAAGGCCCAGAAGCGCATGAGGAGGTCATAGGATGCAAATATAAAGAAATAAAATCAGTATCACTATTTCAAAAATTGTATGGCAGTGGTATTTGTAGTGCACTATAATTATATTAGCATTCAAAAACACACAAATACATATTTTAAAAGTCCTACACGATAGATGTACATAGTTTGACAGTAAACACATTCTGATTCCACTACATTAACAAAAAGCCTACTACACACAACATTTGAAAGACTTGAATCTATATTACCCCCAAGTGAAGGAGTTCAAGTACCTCTGTGTCTTGTTCGCGAGTGAGGGGACATTGGAGCGGGAGACTGGCCGGAGAATCGGAGCAGCGGGAGCGGTATTGCAATCGCAAAACATCTTACAGAATAATACATCTCAAAACCATGAAAAACAATATGTCCAGAAAGAATAACAGTGCCACCTACTGGACCAATTATTAAAACGTGAATGATGGTGCAGCAGCACAAGCTATATATAGCACTCAACAGAAAACGTTGCATAGTCCATACCGTACCTGCAGAAGACAATACAAAAATAAATCGACTTCCGGTCTCTCTCTGCACCTCTGCTTCCTAAACGTGCAAATAAAAATACAATGCTTACGCTATGGAATGCTAGAATCTTTGCAGAACTATGTTGAACACATGACACAGCCTGCCTGCCATAATACAATTGGCGGCTAGAAAGTTAGGTAAAAGCATCCGCAAAAATCATCGTAAAAGGTACATTAGCGATCAGAACAGAACATCTAAATATCATGAACATATTATCGGTAAGCAATATGCATGAACATTTACAACATAAATGGTTCAGTTTCAAGAATATTTGCGCAGCAGTATTATTTCACACAGCTTACCTTCAGCATTGCAAAACGGCAGTGTGAGGGAGACGAGGACTACGGAAGCTTAGCAGGTTCAAAAGAGATGGTATGCAGCTAAGGTCATTTCACAGTGCATATTAATGAAAATAATTGTAAATAAAAATAAATCAATGAGCTAAAATTCACAAATACAAATTGTAAATAAGAATTAACCAAGTGCATTTGTAACTGTTACAACCACCCCCACTGAATTTTATCAAATTTGAGCATAGACTACACAGAAAGCACTCAAGAAACCACAAGTGGCAAATTACCAGGGTCAACATCAAGAAAACCAACAAGAAATGTATCCCGAGAAGATGAAGAGGTATGAGAGCAGCGCTTATGTCTCAATCCAGCAACTGACAATAGGGTGCCTTCTACACCCCACAAGACCCTAACGGTGCAGTGCAGGCCCATGACAAAGAAGAAAATTAACAGCTGCTAGAGCAAAGTAACACCAATACAAAAACTACAGAAATACAAAAGCATGGGCTATTGGATTAGGATTTAGTCAACAAAAGCCTGTAACATATATTACAAACAGCTCTAGCATCAAACTACTCTCGAACAACGTCCTGCCTGGACATTGTTTGTATTAGTCTGTTCACAGGGTTGATTTGACGACCAAATCGTGACCTAACATGAGTCTGTGCATCTAAATCACGACACTGTGTGGATGAGGTTTGATCAGTGGTCATAGTGTCTAATGTGTTGTTTGTCTGAGTAACAGAGGTAAGGGAGGCGCCAGACAGTCCCACATGTGTCAAGGCGTCGACTACAGTCACAAGTCCAGAGTCAGTTGCAGACGCAATGGCCATGTGATCCTCAGGTGAGACTGAAGAGTCCCTGAGGTTGCAGGTCAAGGGCGATGCTTCAGCATTGTCCACCTCTGACAGACTTGGTGCAGATAACTGCATTATCCATGCTATAGTTCTCATCTCAGAGTCCACAGGCTCCGGCTAAGTCAATAGGCTACATCTCTCTTCCACACGAGTGTCTGTCACTTACACCGTCAAGACTTTCACAAGCAACATGATGTGTCCCACTCTCTCTATCAGACAAAGTATCTTCTGGCACTCTAACATCAGGTACAGAAGCTGAGGGTTCTGTAACAGACATGGATGAGTCACAGTCCAACATTTCGTAACAGTCCCCCACAGGTAAGAAATTGGCCAGCATCAGCAGGTTCCTGTGTATAACTTTCTCCTGTCCAGTGACTGTATCACGAATCCTGTATGTGTGAGTCTCTGTCTACCACAGTGTAGATAATTGACTCCCCACGGTCAGCAAGATTCTTTTTACCTCTCTCTTTTCAGGCTAAGAGTACCCTGTCACCAATGTCAAGGCTGGAACCCTTTACTTTCCTGTTGTACAGCTGAGCATGTCTATTCTGTTCTTTCGCAGCGTGGTCCTGGGCAACCACCATTGCTTCCTTCAGGTCATTGGTGAGACAAGCCACATACTTCTTCATAGCTTGTTACAGCCGAGTCATGTAGGACAGTATGAAAGAGGACATCAACAGGCAAGCGAGGGACCCAGCCAAACATGAGGTAAAAGGGGGGGTAGACTGTCGTCTCATGAGCTGTACAGTTATACATAAATGTCAACGTTTGCAAGCGTCTTGGCCAGTCAGTCTCCTCCTCAGGGGACAGTTCACGGATCATACCACCCAAGGTCCGATTGAATCTTTCCACACTCCCATTTCCCATTGGATGGTAAGGGGTAGTATGCGATTTTCTGACACCTGAGACTTTGAGAAGCTCACTGATCAGCCGACCCTCAAAGTTAGCACCTTGGTCGCTATGGATCCTCTCTAAGAACCCCAAAACACAGAAGTACCGGTCCCAGAGAACTCTTGCCATCTGTTTAGCAGTTTGATCCTTACATGGGAATGCTTGAGCCATCCTCGTAAAATGGTCCATTATCACCAAGACATCGACAGACTAGTTTCTGGAATCTTTCGCCGACCAAAAGTCAATACAGACCAGCTCCAGGGGTCTGGATGATGTTATACCTTCTAGGGGAGCACGTCCTTCACGCTCCACTGTCTTGCTGACGATGCATCGCTGACAATGACGAACATAATCTCTCACATCTCTGTCGAGATTAGGCCAGAAAAACCTCTGCCTCGCCAAGCTAAGGCTCCTGAACTGAGCCTGATGTCCAGCTTTGTCGTGAATTCCTTGAAGAACACCAGCATTCAGTGAATCAGGAACAACATACTGGAACCACTTGCCTTTGGTTTTCTGATCCCTTGAAATCCTGTACAGCACACCATTGCTCACAGTGAGCCTGTCCCAGTGCTTCAAGTATCTTGTGACAGAGATATACTCATTGAAACTATCTCTCCTAGAAGGCCTCCGACTTCTCTCAGCATAAGACAGGACACGGGAGAGAGTTATATCCTCCTACTGCTTATCGCGAAGTTCCTTCTCAGTGTAAGCAGGTAAGGCATCCTGTCCAGGTGGAACTAACTGTGGTAAGTACTGCAACGCTTCAACAGCACAAGCTCTCGGGACAGCATCCCGCTCCATACACAACTGCAGCACAGCAGACACATCCTCCCCTTTAACAGATTGAGCGTGCATTCGAAGTCTACTGCATATAGACTGGGCGTCATTACCCAGCTAACAAGGAACGTAACTGAGACATTTGCAACGTTACTATTAAGTCTCTAAGAGGTACTAAACGTCATAA
>JAODTR010087306.1:0-14258 GCA_025399935.1 Amblyopsis rosae | reverse complement strand
AAGGTGCTTCGAGATTGAACCTGCACCATTGAATCGATTTGGTGTCCTTCCTCCCCAAGCTGATAAAGCAAAGAGACATTTTTTACCAGTTCGGCAACTGTTTGGCTCAGCTATAAACAGCTCTCACACGAAGCAACTGGAGACGTGAATGGAGGCATGACGGGTGTTCGTTAAAATCCTTCGTCGATAGAGTCGTCCTTGCTTGGCCGATAGTCTGCCAGTCAGTGATAACACAGAGTTAAGCCGTAATATATACTGCGATATAAAAGTATTTATCTATATGGATGACCAGTCAGTTTGCTGGCTAGCAGGGCTAACTTACTTAGCTAACGTCAGCTTAGCTCATTTACCTTTCTGTTTGCTCTTCAGTTAGCCGTTTCAGCGTCAATTCACTTTCACTTCAAAGAGGAAATATAGAAGCAAATATTGTTTTCCATAGAAAATTGAAGATGCTGCTACAATACAATGTCCCTGGAGAGCTTCACAAAATGACGTTGTCTGTGTACAACACAACTAATAGCCTAAACTTCCGTCTGAAATGCAAACAGTCAATGTCTAATAAATCCAACCAAAGCTGATAGCAATACACGTACATACTGTTTTCTCATTATCTTTAAAGATCTCCCTGGCTTCCTCAATGTCACGTGTTTATTCTATACAGTACATTCTCTCTCCAAATTGCCTTTCAAAAACTCCTTTAAAAAAGTGTTGTAGCGATTCTGTCGATGCAGGACATTGGCCGCGTCCAATAGCTCTGACTGTGGAATCCCGATGCGTTCCCAGGCCAATGTAGAGATATAATCTCTCCACCTAGTTCTGGGTCTTCCCCAAGGCCTCCTCCCAGCTGGATGTGCCTGGAACACCTCCCTAGGGAGGTGCCCAGGAAGCATCCTTACCAGATGCCTGTACCACCTCAACTGGCTCCTTTCCACGCAAAAGAGCAGCGGCTCTACTCAGAGTTCCTCATGGATGGCCAAGCCTCTCAGTATGCAACAGTATGCAACAGGCCTGAAGTGTGCCATGTTTCTGCTCAGGAGTCTTGTTGTAGTCCACATAGCTTGTGAATATGCAAATGAATGAGTGCAGTCCGGCAACCCAAGTACTGGGCTGATGTGCTTGTTCTTAAGTGCATTGAATGCATTATCCATATCAGGGGTCCATACAATGTGTCCAGGAGAGTATGTGAGTGTCGCAGCTCTCAAGACAAAGTCAATATCAGGCTGCTCTGATATCTGCAATAGTTATCCATGCCTATCTGTGGAGGAGGGACAGTAAAGGTTTTTAACTGTCTAGGGACAATAGACAATGTCCACTATTCAAAACATGACCCCAGTATGAGACAGTGTCTTTGCAAACATGGAGCTTTGTTAGAGACACACAATGTTCTTTCTTTGCTAGAACACCTCGGTTGAGCAACAGAGTCCAGTTTCTCTGATGGGGATGCGATGAGATCATTAGCATACTGCAGGATACTGTTTTCAGGGCAAATGCATCTCTATAAAGATCTCTATAAACCACTTCACTATACATTGCAGAACTCTCTGTAACCTTGCGTAGTC
Source organism: Amblyopsis rosae (assembly GCA_025399935.1). NCBI lineage: Eukaryota > Metazoa > Chordata > Actinopteri > Percopsiformes > Amblyopsidae > Amblyopsis > Amblyopsis rosae. The sequence continues at coordinate 12,699 of JAODTR010087306.1, read as the reverse complement.
TTGTCTTATTCTATTGCCTTCCAGCTAAAGCGTTTGAAGGCTGGCAACCACGCCATTTTCAAGTCAATGTCTGCCACTAGGGGAGTTCTAGAGGCCGTATATATCTAAATAATATTGAGGTGTTTAAACCATCACCTTTCAGCTCTTCCTAGATTAGGGATAGTTACATAGGCATGTTGTAAGCAGTTCCACAGACGCAACATGCAATAAGAGTCAATTACAGATCAAATACAGCTATTGCTGCAGGGGACAACTGGGTTAGAGAAACAAAGCCTATAGATTTTTATGTTTAGCCCTCAGCTTTGATAATTATCATAAGAGCTGGGTTAAACGACTATTTAAATTATTACCCTATATAAATATTTCAAATTTAATGTGCCCATTTAGCTTTTGGTATGACGACAAGGAATTCACTACAGCTACCATAAGACCCAAACCTTGGTGTAGTCATACATGTGATACAGCCAAGATAATGTGAGGGACTGCATTGGTCATTGCATATAGGCAGGAGAACAGATTTTGCACAACCTTCAATGCATAAATAGTTCTCTATCAGTAATGGCAATTCAATTTGCCAAAGTAAGCAACCGTGCAATGCAATGATGCCTTTTGCTTCATCTCAGTCATAATATCATCCAAAAAGATTTAACTATTTGTAAAATAGGTGAGATTTGGCAAAATAGGAAAAGAGTGCTGTACTATACTATATACTGTACTGTGGCTATTTAATCTAGTAGCTTGTTATTTTGTTGAATAACCTCCTCGTGGCCTCCTATTGTGGTTTTGTTGACTCAGTTTATAATGTCATAACTGTGCTATCTCAAACCCCCACCCTAATGACTGCTGGGAACACTTTTAGTTTGCTCCCCCATTGTGAACTGTCATATGGCTTCTGGACCTTACAGTATTTAAAACATTTTCTTTATACCTGTCAAACACACCTTGTCTACACGTAGTAACAAGACGTGTTACTATTATCAAAGGTTTCACTAGGCCAGCCTGCATGCAACATCATTTTAGCAGTACAGACACAGGCATTAAGTCTATATTCTACTGGTGGTAACTTTTTTTGGTGGTCATTGCTCTGCCCTACAAGCTTTGTCTTATTGTCTTTGTTACGTGAAGGGGTCTGCCCCAGTGCTGCAGAATAAGATAGCAACTCATCCCATAGTATTTGGAAGATACATTTAGAACTAGGTTGTGCTTGTTTTTCTTACTCATTTATCCATCATTGATGTTGCCAAATTGTTATAGTTATCTGCATGTTGGCTTTTAATCTTAGCTATATCTATTATTTACAATTTAAATGCATTTTCAAAAACTAGTAAATTATACACACAAATTTGCTCTGACATTCTGGTTATGGTCAATTGTAACTTTTTCATACATACACACACATACAGTTTCAAAGAAAATAAATCTGTTATTTATAATATTATTCTTCAGGCAAAAGGCCTGAAGAGAAGCTTAGAAATTACTCAGAAACAAAAATCAAAATATATAATTTATTATACATGGACTATGAATGCCCGTCGACTGAGAGTTTTAAATTAACACAGGTCAATCCATAATAGGCCCACTAAAATAACTAGAAAGAGGGCTCAGAGGGTAAAGACTGAGGCTTATGTAACCAGGTTTAAAATGTTATTATTTTATATGTTTTGATTGAAATATCACCAAATCCTTTATTCTTTAAGAATACCAGTACTGTAGCTTTAAGACGTCGTTGTTAGGTGACGTTACCGCTAGGCGAACTCAGTTTGCACTAACGTTTTTTCTGTGCTGTAATATTTTACCAATTTTATAGAATAACAATTTAATAGAATAACGCCTAATAACTCGGTCATATATATTTTTTTGTTAGTATAACCATATTGTTACGTTGTTAAGCATTTTACTTTGTTAATATTAGTTTTTGATAAGTCAAATGTATGAACATGCTGTGCTCATGATACGGGGTTTCTCCATGTGTGTTTTGCTAACAGGGGATTGACCGCTGTGTATGTGTGGGTGTGCCGCATGTTGGTCTGTTTGTACAGATATGGTTTAATTGTGGTTTTATTATTTTCGATATCTAAATTTTTATTAATTGTAATTGACAATTTATTGTAATATGTATGATTTTTGTTTTAAGCAATTGTATGTACCATCAGAGTCTGCACTAACGCCACTGACGAGCGGGGATTGACCGCTGTGTATGTGTGGGTGTGCCGCATGTTGGTCTGTTTGTAAAGGTGCTGACAAGGTACATGTTACATTTTTGACCTCTTAAAGACCAGGCGGAGACATGCTTGAGCAGTGACTTCTTTTAATGATCAACTCACCAGAAGGGGCCGACATAACACACCTGTTCTCTGAACTATGAACAGTTAACTCTGACCCATTCCAGATATATCGCACCTGATTGGCTAGGCCGAATACACCACAGTACATAAAGATCCTTCAGTCACAAATGGTGTCACGTCTTCTCTGAGGTTAAGAACCAAAAAGAACAACGCAGACGATTAACGGGTCCATAGAGTGTTATTGTTCAAGGGAAAGAACAGTAGAGCCCGTTACACTTACCTGAGGAAAGCAGACTATCAAGAGTGGTCCCACCCAAACCACACCCCGCAAACGCTAACGCACACACACACACACAGCAACCACTAGAGTACACACGCGTGCATATGCAGACACACAGCAAACGTGAGGATATCCACCACAGGTGCCTAGCCTTCCCAGGGGCACTCAGCCGCTACCTTGAACAGATGAAAAACCAAGTAAACTAGTAAACTATTAGTTGGGCAAATTAGACCAGTTGATACAAAATAAACAAAAGTAACAAATACAAAACCATAACAGTCTGAATTCTCCGGCTGCGCAACACCGCGCCAATGGGGATTACTGACTGTGTAGCAGCCCGAAGAACACCAGAAATAGTCTATCGGAAATAAAACAGAGCAACAGAACAGCAGCGGTGACGCAGCACCACATTGACAGGAGGTAAGCACCAATCAATCCTATTGAGACAGGGCATGGCAACATCAAGCAACACAACATGTGAAACATTGGGAAATTATATAGATTATTAATCTATAAATGACGTACCGCACCAATAAGGGCTTCTACGGCACAAACGAGTCCACAACGGCTCCGGTAATCTACTCGACCACTAAAACAGAACAAGAGGCTACAACATAAGATGGGGAAATACAATATTATAATATATTGCGCCTAGCTGAATAGCAGTGCAATAATACCATACAAATGGTCACCGTAACTCAAGGCAGGCTGCACATTAAAAGAAAAATCACAATTAAAATCATACAGTGCTAAAATAGTCAAACACAACCTCCCGGGACAAACGTACCTCACAAGTCAACGAACCTCCGTTGGAGAAAGGAGAGGTACAACAGAGGGCATATGTCAGGGAATGATACTTGGCCACTTATATACACCCTCATGGGCGTTCATAATTAGGACAATCACATACAGAAGGGGGCAAGGTTCACTCTGCTACAGTACATAAACATCAAATACCTATTTCAGAAACTGGGATAGGCCCTTATCCCGGTTTTGTGAAACTGGTTTTACTATGTGGAGTACTCCGAAAGTAACCTGGATACTGTTCCATGTATACACCAACTAACTGCCCAGGCGCCGCTTCAGCCAGGGGACGTAACCATAGGGACGTAAAAGAAGCAAACAATGGCGGCAACGAAAGCGTCTCACTACTGGAGCAATAACGAAACACGAGTTTTGTTTTTCGGTCATAACAATGTAATATCCCAGTATTCCGTTTGACAGCCAATTGTCGCCTGACGCTGGTCAAACTCGAGAACATGTTTACTATTCTCTGCCGCTCTCGTCTCCCACTGAATGCGATAATAATTGGCCTCATCGTTATCAATATTACAGTGAAGATTATGGCTAACGCAGCTACAGAAATGGCAGTTTAAATAATCACTTGGTTTTGTAACATATGCCTGGGTAAATAGAATGCTAGTTAGTAACCGGGATACTGTATATCATGTATACGGGGATATGAGTAACCTGATTACATTATACATAATCATACATAAACACATACATAAACACCATATCCCGAATATGATCAAAACCGGGATAAGCTTCATAACCGGGATACTCAAGTCTATGTAAACGCACTGAATTAATCTTGTAATGTTTTGGTCAAGTCAGGAAGGTTCCTTCCACAAACAAAAGACACAGAAGAGGACAAAAGAGCAGAGCATGTTTTTTTTTACCTCAGCAGGGATAATAATAGTGCATGAAAAAATTCAAAGAGGAGTAAAACCACAATTGATGATCTTGATTTTTTTTTTTCATTCTTATAGCTCTCCTGACAAATGTTTGACAAATGTTAATTATGCATAATACTTATATTGTATCACCTGACAAATGTTTCTGTTTCCAGTCATGTATAACTTATTCTGTTAAATATTTGTAGCTCTCTTCACAAATGTTTATAGCTTCAAATAATGTATAATACTTATATTGTTAAATGTATTAAATATTAAATAATTATTTGTATCTTGTGTAACACTAACCCCTGGTGGCTATGATGTACATGTGCATTGGGTCCATGTGACATTTGTGACACAGGTGTTCATTATCTATGTAATAAGTATGTTCTCTACACCTTGTTCCAAACTGACGAAGGCAGCAGCCAAAACGGGTAGGTGTCTTAGCCCATACACTAAAGGCTTTGTGTTTCTTGAAGTTGTATCACCACTGGGTTTACCTGAGTTTACTCCTCTCTTTTGAATAACTGTTCCCTGACAAGAGAACCTGTGGATATAAATACAAGTGGAATACCTGGGGCACTACTGTACTTACATTTATTGAATGAAAAAAGTTGATCTACAGGAGAATTTGAAAGCAATACAGAATGCCTGATAGAATACTGCATTATATTTTGTCACGTGATGCAGCGTTTCTCTTTAAAAAATAAAAATAAAATTTCCACCATAATTTGATGGAGAAAGGGCACAAATTGATGCTTTAAAATTGACCAGACTGCAGGAAATTGAATGTTTGATGCTCAAAAATGTAGGTGAGGGAAAAAAAAACATATACGGACAAAACATAATTTAACCATAGATTTTTTACATGTGTTACATGGACATCAAACTGAAGGTTAAGGAAAAGTCATGTCATTTTATATTTGGGACAACCTTGACATTAATAATGGATGTGTTAGATTTACAGCTAGTGTGCGAATGATAAAGTATTGATAAGAGTGAATATTATTGGCGGTGCAGAGGCCCCCAAATTATATTCTGCTTAGGGTCCCATTAAGGCTTAGGGCCCCATCTGCTACCGTCCTACCGTAGGCTGGCTCTGCATGTGCAAACATGTATTCATGGGCTAGAACATTAACATGCATTTTTGTATGCAAGGTTAATATTCAGCTGAAGAAACATAAAAATAATCAGAATTATACTAAGTCTAAAAAATGTAGATGTAGGATATGAACCTTCACAGCAGCTTGTTTCAGCTGGGGAAGCCTGTTTAAAACACTGATAATACTTAGTCTTGAACCAGGGCAGATAGCAGTCTATGCTGAAAAGAAGTCATCTCCTTGGTGTGCCCTATGTGGGTGAGTGTGAGGGAAATCATATGGCCTGGGTGTAGCTCTGGGAGTTGGCCTGAATGGAATTACATTTGGGGTTACAAGTGGAACCACATTCAGGGAGGGCTCCAGATGTTTAGATACATGTTGTGTCTTGTGTCACCCTGCCTCTCATCTACCTATTCTTCATCACCTATATCACTTGCTCAGTTCCTCCCATGTCTTCTGCTACCATCCTGGAGGGGTGGTTTCCTCCCTCTGTGGTCCCTTCCCAAGGTTTCTTCCCTTTTTACCCCATGGGGTTTTAATGGGGTTTTTTCCTTGCCTGGGGTTAGGGTTAGGGTTAAGGGGATGTTGTTTGTTTCCATGTGAAATGTAGGCTGTAAAGCCCTTCGAGACTGTAATGTGATTATGGGCTATATAAATACACTTGACTTGACCGCTGCCCCACTTATTTTCTTTATCTGCCCTCTTCTCTCTTTGATATCTGACTCCTCCACCACCGTCTGCAATCTTTCTCTACAGGAATATCACACAAGCATGTCATTATTAATAGAAATTAGTATACCGTTTTCATATTACCAGTAGTCACTACAAGCTCTATAGTTCGTATAATATATTTGTAATAGGCTACTAGATATACATGTACATCTAATGTAGCTAGCTAAGTTTGACATTTGTTAAAATTGTGCCCATCATTGTCATGAAAACATGCCTATCTGATATTTTTAATTCTGCTGAAATACGTAACCAAGCATTGCTTTGTGCTACTTCGTCATGAACAGTCAGCCGTGTTATCAAAAATATGCTGACACTGCAACCATGACTCTCCTTCATCTTGCGTTGCGATGACTACTTATATCTCTCCGTCAAGTAGCGGAAATAGATTGCATAAAAACAACGTATGACGTACTCTTTCTTTTTTTCTTGACACAAAGCTACCACCAGTTGTGACTGGACACTCATTTTCAAGATGCAATGGAGCTTACATGTGTTAAAAAATGACCATTGTTTCTCCCAGTGTGTCTAAAGTTGCTAGAAAATTACTAAATGCGCTTAGAACTTACAAATGTACACAAATATAGTATCCTATATCAAATTTCTTGTGAATATTAGAGAAAAAAATCTGTAGCCACTGTGAAAACGGTAACGGTAAAGTAAAAGCAAGTCTCAGTAGCTGTGTTTACATGCGCATGCAAACACCAGGTGTGATTAGATGACAAGCCATGTAAAGAAGTAGCCCAAAATCTTCAATCGGAAAGATACCATTCAGATAAACAAAAAAGTGTCCATGTAAACACAACTAGTGACTCCTTTGGTAATTTAATAGTAGAAGTATTACTGTAAGTTTCTTATAGATGTCTTTCTTATAGAAGTATCCTGCAAGTGTTTTATGTTTGAGTTTGTCAAGAAAAGATGTTACTTTGTAAAGATAGGCTCATATATAGGCTAATAAAAGTTTCTTATGTCTATAAAGTATCCTGTAAATATATTTAAGGTTATCAGCAAAACAAGTCTCCATCTGTTCTGAGAAGAGTGATCCCTGGCGGCTTCTGAATCACCTGTCACCCCGCTCTACCAGCTACACTACTTCGCTGCCACCCTGCTCTTAGGCGTCAACTATCTGACGTGTTGCAGAGCTGCAGCAACCGCCTGTCCTGTCCACTGCTGAGTCCCTGCAGCTTCCTGTTCCCAGCGCCCCTGTTTCCGCTCTGATCCCATTACTTCCATGCCTTCCGTTCCTGCATCAACACCCGCTGAGCCTGTTTTTGTATCGACACATGCTGAGCCTGCTTCTGTTTCAGTTCAGTTCTGTTTCCACTCCTGCTGGTGCAGCTGCTCCTGTTCCACCTCCTGTCCTTGGTCCGGCTTGAGAGCGTATTTGCATAGTCTGGTGTAACCAGACCTAAAATTTACTTTGTGAATAAGGTTTACAGTCAATTATGGTCTACGAAAAGAATGTTGGTTGCACCACACAAATAGTGTGAGATTATAATAATGTTACTTTATTTGTTATGCTTTTATTATTAGTTATTTTATTTTCATTATATGATTTATGTAGGTGTACAAACCACACCCCACTTTTAAATCTACGTTACCGTTATTACTACTCATTTCCTGGCCAATATGTATACAATTTTATCACGACATGTTAGCAGAAGAAGAAAGGCGGAAAGGGTAATGTTAAGTTCCTGGTCAGCGAAATAGTAGGAGTGGCTATGGTGTTGCTATATATTATATGTTACTAACGTAACCGTAAGCTCTAACTTAGTAGATACACCTCCTCATCCTTAGGTGTACGGTCCTTCGTAAAAATAAGATGAAAAGAGGACTGATTGCAGTAGCCTCCATACACTTGCACTGATGTCAAAGTTGAAAGTGAACCACATTTTTGTCAATTACTGACTCATAGACCTAGATCGAATCAATCATCCTTTATGCTATAACATAAACACAGTAGTGAACCGTGACCCTGTGTCCAGGGCTGCGTCGTCAGGCGGCGCACCTTCCCAACCACGCTTTTTTGCCAGTGTGCGTCCACCTCCGGTCACCTTTTGCCCAGGTCCCCAACGCACCCTAGCCTTTTGTGTTGATTTGATGCCAAGTGCATAAGATACAGTACAGCCTGGTCTACATATTTGCCTAATGTACAAAATATTGTAACACTAATGTTTTATCAAAAAGCTAGATCTAGAGTAAGGCTTAGGTTTCCACAAACACGCAAAACAAACTTGCCTGAAATTATGAACTAGGAACATCTAAAAACAGTAGTCTCACGTGGGTGGTCCTTATCTCTCACCTGAATAAGAACACAGCGGTGCGTTATCGTTAACCTGAAAGGTTTGCGAACCCCTGCTCTAACCTACTGTTGTTAACAGAAAGGAAACCTTTGTGTGTTGGTGTTCTGGGTTACTTAACTAGCCCATTTATCGATAACCAAGCACTCTCACATACAGAAATATATAACAAAGGCTTGCTCCCTTCTTTCCCCTCTACCAAAAGACAGAAATCTAGTCGTCCTAATGTAGGGTAGTGGAGTCTGGACATTGGGGACCAATCATGGAACCGTGTTAGAGCTGGAAAGGATCAGAGCTGCATAGACCAGTTGTTGGGGTGGGTGAGTGTCTGTATTAGAATATCATAGAGAATGCAACACAGAGGGAAGTGCCTGCCAGTAAATTAGCATGTTTTTATCAAAGTAGGTACTAAGCAGATAGATTAGCATCTTGCCTTAAGAACGCTAATAGATAGACCAACACTGAGACTTGAACACACAACCTTCCAGACGCGAGACTGACACCCAGAACCCTACCATCATGTACTAAATTATCTTGGAAAACACTCAGTTACGTATATACTGTACATATTTCACTCTGTGAAAATGTATTGTATACATCCCAGAGTACACCTTCAACTAGAATGATGTCTCAAATGAATAAGAGCATTCAACATTAAGAACACAGCCTTGTTCGGCATAGCATTAGGATCTAAATCACAGAGACTATCCTTTGGTTAGTGGAGGCTGAAAACCCGTCTTTAACCCTAAACATGAATACTTTGATCACACTGGCTAGAAGAGTGGGACAGTGTTCTACTGGCAACATGTTAGTGCCAGCTGCATACAAGGCTAAGAGACACGTTTAATGAAATCATTCCTGGCTCCAGAGAGCAATGAGCAGGCAGAATGGGACCAAAAACACAGCCGATGAGTTATGTTCCTGAATGGGCGATAAACTCCTAACAGTGAAGTTATAGTATTGATTGACCTCATCTTTTGATCATACTGTCACTCAATTCCCCTCATGCTTACTGTTATCTGGAGTCTATCCACGTTGCAATCTCTCCTCTGTGACCTTTCACGTGTGTGAGCAGGCATGGCTGTTGTGGATGGTAAACAATCAGAGCCTTAGTGTCTGGGCCCGAGACATAAAGTGAACGGTCAATATTTTCTGTTTGTCGTCCACATAGAAATAACCTGATAACTGGTAGTAGCACATTTAAATTTGCTAGTCTGTGTTCATTTCGCCCAATTCATTGATTATTGTGTATATTTAGTTTGCAGGTTTAGTGTATTTGTATAATGTACATACCGGTACTATGTAGACTACAAATATCAAGCAGACATTTCTGCCAATGAATAGTATGGATGTAGATTTATGATGGATAGCCTACTTTAGATAGCTTATTTCAGTAATGTATTGTTCTTATGTTGTAATATATACTATACAGTGTGACCTTGATGTTTTTGAAAGGCTCATTCAAATTGAGGACCACAATGGAAATAAGCCTTTGGACTTTATTGTATTTTCTATCGTGTTAAGTGGTAGTTCTTTATTGTGAAATCCGGATCCGTCTAAAGTCTTTTAACAGTCACACTGATAAAATAGTGGGCTGGTTATGAGACTGAACAACTTTGTGCCAGAACAATTATGTTCTATGGATCCCTCACTACTTTATCATCCGTCTTAGCCAGCCTTTTGCTCTCTGGCCTTCCTTTCATCGAAAGTTCCCTTAGTTGAGTGTGTAGGTCTGTGTGTGTGATTTGTATCCCCTGAGGTTGAAGGCTACTGAGCTGTAAAAGGCAGGACGGGCACGGCTAATAACAATGTGTGTGTGTGTGGGGTGGGTGGTAGTATTTCTAGCAGCTGCTGCAGAGCCATGAGGACTAAAGGGGACACAAGCTTACCTTTTCATTTCTCCCCTCCACTAGACTGAGACAGAACAGAGAAATGTCAGGGTGGGTCGAGAGTCACTCCCCAGACATGACCATACATACAGACATGACCCCCCCATCGCTCTCTCACAATAAACTGGTAAAAGGATATATATATATATATATATATATATATATATATACTACATTAATTAGCAATGAAATAGGTTACTGCCCTTCATGTTTTTTCAACGTAGCCAAGCGTTGCACCATCCTGAATGCGTCATATATGTCACATACGCCACTCGTGCTGAACGTCTGATACATACATGTAGCTTAGTTAGCATGTCAGCGCTATCAGGAAGTGGGATAGTTTAATGATTTTAATTCGTTCATAACATTGTCACTCACAATTTTGTATACAACATTTTCAGTATATCAGGTTATTTTAAGCAGTAGATAATCTTCAAGACCGGCAGACATCTTATTGTTTAGTTTCCCAATGAATTCCTCCAAGAAGTGTAAAGTTGGTGAATTCATTGTATAGTCAATGTGCATGTCAATCAAAATACCTCTCCAGTCAAGTAGGCGGGTCTTGACAGTTATCCAGCGCTGGTTGGTTCTGAAAGACTGCCACTACCCTTAACGAAGCTTGAAATGCGTTATCTTCTGTCCTAGAGTATCTTTTGTAAAACATTAAGATTAAACCAAAGAATAAATTTTAAAATGTGACATTGTAACATTTATTCACATAAATTTTATATTTTAGAAATTGTTTATTTTAACTCCATACAGTTTACACCATATATGTCAGGTATGATGCGCCTCAATGAATCTAGACTCTAGAAAGAACTGTCAGTCTAGACTTCATTAGCATAGCACGAACATTTTATCTCAATCACTAATTCAAAGCCCTGCTGTATTTAGCTGTCTGTTTTCTGTTAAGGACTCACTGAAGCAGCATTGACTTCAGCTCACAAAACGTCGACATTAGCTCATGCATAAAGCTCCATGTACAGTGTGAGCATAAGGGGTTCTCTTATACAGTATATACAGTATTTGATGGTGAAAAATAGCTGTAACATTGCATAAATTATATTATTGTATCCCTTAATATTGACAATTATGAAATAAAAAGATAAAAGCCCAGTTCTCTAGCACAAGTTTGATAACGCCTCCATGCTGAATCCTTGTTTACTCTCACATCCATATATGACAGTATGATATGGGAGTTGGGAGTTTACGTGTGCTATAGAAATCCTAACAGGCACAATATGTAAAAACGTGTGTGTGGGGGGGGGGGGGGGTAAGGGGGGCAATTGTTAAGCATACAGAGTGAGTGGAACTTAGAATTCACCCTGTCTTGCCTCTCTCTGTGTCTGTCAGACAGGCAGTGAAGCTGGTAGCAGCGTGGCCCGGACACAGGGACTTTGGGAAATCCTGTACCTTGCATGCTAAACACGCCGAGAGTACTTTTCACATTAAGACTGTTTCTATCGCCGCTTAATGCACTTTTGGATCAATAGTCGTGAAATGTTCCAATGGCATCTGCACCTGAAATGTCTACGACCTTTAAGGTATGCTCATTGATAAGCCTTACACAACCGTCTGTAGCAGTGAGTTATAATTCGCTATAGTTAACCAAGCACATGCACAATTCACTCCACCGTGGACTGGTTTCCATCGGTTCTAGAAGCCTGTGCATCTCTCTGAACCCGGGATCCGCGCCAGTGCAGATTTTGCATAAGTTTATATTTTGTATAATATCTTCGGAATGGTAAAAGCTAGAAAACAAACCGTTTTTAGGTCATACTCCAGACTTTCAGCCGAAGAAATACATTTATGACTTGTGTTCGTCAGCATAACAGTGGCTGTACAAGACCAACGGCAAATGGTGCCTTTAAAATGCCTTGCATTATGCACCTTCGAATGGTAGTGAGAGGGACCAGTTTACAGTTTGGATCATATTTTCAGAACGGTAAAGGCTTGAAGCTCACGTTTTTTTCACTCATAATCCAGACACTATGCTGAAGAGTGAGAGAATATGTGGCTTGTGTTATTTGGCATAACAGGGCCTGCACAGGACAACGACGGAGCTGCTTTGAAAATCTCTTGCCTATAAGCAAAAAGAATACACTGAAAACTAAAGGTCCAACTTGGTATGAAACCTGGTAATGAAATGAGATAAAAGCATACCCCGATACTTGTGGCTTCTACATAAGAATGCATACAAATACATTAATAAATGCTGTATTCAAATGTATTTTGTGTTTTTAGTTGAACTCAAGAGTTTGAAAGTCAAGGCATGGAGGCAGAGACGGGCTGGCCATCAGGACGTTCGGGAATAGCGGTCCATTCATACATACATCTACAGTACAGTATCTGCTGCGCTATAGAGCAGGGGTTCCCAACCTTTTTTGGACTACGGACCGGCAGGCATATTTGAAATATCTTCGCGACCCGGTGTTCT
>JAODTR010087295.1:0-14259 GCA_025399935.1 Amblyopsis rosae | reverse complement strand
TATTACCCCCAGTCTGATAAAATATATATATATATATATATATATATATATATATATATATATATATATAGCAGTGATGTGGATTTGTTGAGCAAAAAAACAGGAGTAGTCTACCGGTATCAATTATTTTGAATTTATCCATCTGAATTTTGTTTACAATTAGGCTGCTTTCCTGTGTTACACTCCATAACTGGTATGCTAACCTCATAATTAGCACAAGTTACACATTTGCCTGCATACAGTATCTCCTCCTTTTGAACCCTGTTCACTTTCTTTTATCTTTCCTAATGATTTCTGTATGTTTTCCTTAATATTTTATTTTATTTTAATTGGTTTAGTTAGTTTTTTATTGTTTTGTGAATTCTGTAAAACATATAATAGCAATGTTAATACTCTACAACATCACATTATTATTTGGTGTGAAATTAAATGTAAGAAGTTACATTCTAATAAGTCTTCTATTCGATGTAGCCATTATAAAAATGAGAATAGCATTCTGCATCATGCTCGAAAAAAATTCAAACATGAGGAAGGCTTCAGAAAGTGCACAGACCCATATAATGTAGCCGACTACAGGCAAGGGTGGCAAACATTTGTTGCACAAGAGTGAATTTGAGCTTTACAGAATGAATCATATATATGCTTCTAATAATAGCAGCACTTAGCAGTACTAGAATATTAGGCCTACAGACAACATTCACACTAACGCTGAGAAAATCTAGGCATTGAGTAAAATTGTATAATTGCAAGCAAATGCAGTGCTGTCCATTCTATGTAAAGCATTGTTTAATTGTAATTGTTGTTATCTTATTTCAATAAAATACACTACCAAGGTTTCCAAAACAATACTAGGCCTACTACTGCATTATAGAAGTTGCAGTGGGAGTGGGGCAAAAGCCGTATAGTAGCCTACCTTGCTCTAGGCGGAACAGAGTTCTTTCCAGTCGCTCCATGTCATTGAGGCGCAGGACTCGCGTCTCTCTGGAGGCCTGGACCATTTTGGCGATGCTTTTTTATGACTGCCCTTTTCATGCACGTAGTGGTGGTGCCACATGAGTCCACAGGATTCCACCGTGCTCGCGCGCACACACACACACACACACACACACACACACACACACACACACACACACACACACTACAAGGTGAGGGGAGGGGCATGGATTAGCTCTGGTTAATCCAGAAATAAAAGACCACCCCCAGGAGCGCACAGTAGGATAGAATATTTTGAGTACATGCACACGCGCTCCTCTTTGAATAATGTTGCACAATGTAAAATCAATTAAACTATGTTTATAGCATGCAACACAATTGACTCATAATAAAAATAAAAATAAATAAATGAAATAATATTAAAATAACTAAGAAGACATAACTACCAGCGCTATACCGGTACTTCATTCGTCGTATATGCGTCTCTATGTAGAGCTACCATATAGATACAGATAGGTAGCATATGACATACGGTAGTTCAACCACCCACCCACCCACCACTACCACCATTACCATGAATGAATGAACAGAATTCTGGTTTCTATGGCTTAATATTTGTTACACACTATATTGTGTATATTGTTTTCTGAAATTGTTGGTATTAATTCAACCAACAAACTACCGATTATTGATATTTGTTAATGAAAAATGGAGGCACCATATTTGATCATACAGGTGTATTTTTTATTACATAAACTCGGTGTTTAGTAAGCCATACAACATCGGTTTTTTTTGGTTTTTTTTGCAGGCCTATGTGTCTTTGTAATATTTTATACACACTTTATGGAAAAAGAAGTAGTCTACCATAGACGGGAACCATATATGATAACTTACTTCACTGACCTTGACTTGCACCAATACAATTTGACATTTTGAAAAAAGTGACAACAGTAAAAATGTCTTGTAATACCCTCCAATATCCTCCAATAACACCATAGGGTTGAATTAAATGGAATTATTACATTTTTAAGTATTTCAATGAGCGGGGGAGGGTTAAATGGTTTCGTTCTTATGTGTACGGCCATATCGGAGAAGTCTGCCATATGACTGCCCTCTTGTGGCCAAATATGTAATTTCATTTAAAGCAATTGTATATGAACGGACCACGTAGCCTACAACAAGCGAGAGAAAAGCACGTTACAAAGAAGTTGAGGCAAGAAGGTAAGCCATACATATTTCTTATTAGCAAGTGATTTGCTAATATATGAACATATATAGACAAATAGTGGCAACTTGAGACATCGAGAATGTGACATTTATCCTACAAGTTAACAAATGTAACTTAGAGGAAATGCAGTTTCTTAAAATATGGCTTTGCCTTTTGTTGTGTTTTTTACAGATCAGTGTTTGTGGGAGTGATTTTGTTTAATTGTAGACTACACAAGTACATTATGCAATCGTTCGTTAAGATATAGTGGCAATAGTCACAATAGAGAGGCCACTGTACAGGCTTGGTTATCTCACAGAGCATTTGGGTTCGCCAGTTAACTGTGCATGACTGATAATGTGGTCGGAGGGGGTCCAGACAGGGCAAAGGGGTTGTGAGAGCGATTATACCCATAAATCAAATAAAATAAAATGTAAAAACTAGGCCTAATATAAATAACATTAACCAGACTTGTGACTCTGCTGTTCTTACTGTAGGATACAGCATATTGCTACTGATGTATATCACTCAGAGTAAACAGCCTACAGTTGGCTTATGTAGGCCTTTTCTGTTATTAGCCAGTAACATGCTGCTCAGCTGAGCTAGCCTGTTGTAATGTCATTTGTGACATATCTACAGTTCAAACCCTCACTCGTGTCAGTATGTATTGATTTTTTGTATTGATTATCCAACCCAACTGATTTACTTTTCCAGTGAATTGAGGCAGATGATATGGTCAATATATAGCGATACACCGTGAGTTTTGTACAGAGTATAGGCTACTGTGCCTTTATAATGTCTTTAAAATGTATGTGTAACACAAGTAAATGTACCTTAACGTTGTAGACTACTGACCAAGACAAGCAATACATGTAGGCTACTGATGTGTGGTGCTAACTCATATACAGTACCCTACTCCAAAAGTCTGAGACCACTAGTCTGCTGTTGTATTTGTTTCCAAATGTAATGCAGATTGTTTTAATTACAAATTATATTGTCTTCTACAGAATTTGAGTCAGTGAAGTTGCACTTTTGGAAAATGTAGACCTAGGCTATGGATTTCAGAATTTCTTAGTAGCATGTCCCCTTTTTGCTTAAATGACAGCATGCACCCGAGCTAGCATGGGTGCTAGAGGTTTGCAAACCCTGAGAATCCATGTTAACCCCTTGCATGATTTGAAAGAGCTTGTTGTGATGTCACCGTGCTTGGCTTTTGAGTCTTCAAGTCCCTCCATTGATCAGTGGGGTTGACCTCAGGTGACTGGAGGAAGGTCCCAGACAGTCATAATAATAATAATAATAACAATAATAACAATAATAATAATTATCTTTATTTATATAGCACTTTTCATACAGAATTTCAGTTAAAATTGCTTTACAGAGAGGAAATACATGTACAGTTGTGCTTCCCATAAACAAATACAGAAATACAGAGAAACAACATGAATAAAAATGGTTAAAGGAATCAGATTAAAATGAAAAAAGTGCAAAAACAGGTGCATAAAAGAATACAATAAAGATACAACATGATACTGAAATTACAGTTTAGCTATCAGTAGATGTCTTTTATGGATGGTTATATCCCCTTGCACCCACTAACCTCAGTGTAGGAATTAGGTGAAGGCGATAGGCACGCAGGAAGCAAGCAGAGGCAGAAGAAGAGGCAGAAGGCTGGCATGGGCAGACAAAGCAACAGTGTCTTTAAATAGTTCTTGTGTGTTTTGTCTTTAAATGTTTCTCAATTATCAAACTATGTCCATGTTTAGGTGAAAACATTACAGTGGTCTCAGACCTTTGGACCCTATTAGCCCACCCACAGAATAACCTACAATTACAATTACAATATATGTATGGTATGTCCATGGGATTGTGAGGAGATAGGCTACTGTAATGCACGTGTGTGACACACATTGTATGCATCATACATAGACTTCTGTCCTGTTTGTGGGTGCAGGGCAGACAGGCATGCATGCTCCATGTCTCCTGGTGGTGGTGGCAGCTTGTGTGCACACAGTGTGTGGCTACAGCGATGGGAAGGTTAGCAAGGCATGTAGCGACATGGTGCCCCAACATCATGGCTCCGAGCCCAGCCCTGACCCTCCTCCTTACACCATCACCACAGATACGCTGACATTCTCTCCTGGCGACCGCATCACAGGTAGGCCCAACCTCTCCACAGCTATCTGACACTGGCTGCAGAGAGCACCCTACAGAAGATGCTGTGTACGCTATACGCACAATACTGAAACATTTAGATTACAAATGTTATGTTAAAATGTTGTTTTAATAGAGATGACAGAATTTGTTTATAGATGTTATGTTAAATGTTGTTTTATTAGAGATGACCAATTAGATTACAGATTATGTTAAAATGTTGTTTTATTAGAGATGACAGAATTAGTTTATAGATGTTATGTTAAAATGTTGTTTTATTAGCGAAAATGACACACTTAGATTACAGATTATTTTAAATGTTGTTTTATTAGAGATGACACAATTAGATTACAGATTATGTTAAAATGTGTTTTTATTAGAGATGACACTATTAGATTACAGATTATGTTAAAATTTTGTTTTAGAGATGACACAGTTAGATTCCAAGTGTCATGTTAAAATGTGTTTTATTAGAGATGACGCAATTAGTTTACAGAGGTTACTGCGAGGAAGATCTACAATCTACCTCACGTTACTTAGTGATATATAGCCATACACTGTTAGTTTCACTAAGTATTTGTTAAATTATTCTGTGTGTTTCAATGTTTCAGGAATCCAGTAAGCATTTAATGCATGGGTGTACATTCTGATCGCTGATTAGCTCTCCATTTCTGAGGTGCGCTCTGATTGGGTAGCGTGTGTTGGCTCCTGGAGCGTACCAAGTTAAATTAAGGAAGGGGGTGTAGTGGGATGATTGTGGCATTATGTCTTAGGCCATGGTGTATGTAGGTAAAGTGTGTGTGTGTGTGTATTTATGTAGAATTGATATGAATGAACATGCCTTTCTGAAATATGTATTTATGAATATTCTCCGGCAATTCAGCTTGGTCTCATCTGATGACTATTTAAATTCAGGTGTGTTAGCTGGGAAGGGGGTGTGTGTGTGGTCTGTGTGTGATCTACTCCACCTACTCGGAACCACATCGGTCATCCCTACAGTGGGTTTGTCTATCTACCCTACAGTTACGTTAAAGCGTGTGTTTTATTAGAAATTATGTTGAACTCATCGACCCCAATAGCTCACCCACACCCTCACATTGAGAGCCAGTTAATTAATCTTTCTTTGTCTGCTATCCCCATCGCTGCCTTCACACTAGTGACACTGCAGGCGGCCCCCACGTCCCACACCACCTATTTCAAGGGCTTCCTGATGGAGGCCCGGGACGCCAGTAAACCCAGCTCCCCATCTGCAGGATCCTTCATGCTAGTGGATCCTGCTGTGTCCCAACTGCTAGCATGTGGTCACATAAAGGTACATTACATACTGTACTTTAGCGGTTATAACACACTTGAATCCATTCTTTAACATGTGTGGACTAAATTAAGTCTGTTTAACTGGTCTTGAGAAGGCAAATTCAATTATTTCCTCCAAAAGCGCCTTTGTTGCTAACAGATATTTAAGGTAATATGTGTATGTTCACTTCAGACATTCGTTAGTCAAGTTTGAACCCTGTGTTACTCTGAATAGCAGCTTTTATTATCCGCTCTACACTTTCCTCACGTCTCGCTGAGGACAAATACTAACACCAATGTCATGTACCGGTAGTATAACACGGTGCTGCTGTTCTTTAGCTAGCTGCTAGTAGCTAAACCTCAAACTAGGGGTTTACATTCTTTGAAACCGTACTATAGCTGTCACTCGCACACAGGGTGTTGATATTGACCATGTGTGGCTTTCACACATGGCTTTAAGGATAGTATCTCATACTGATGTTTGGCCTCTGATTGCTATATAATTATTATTTACGCTAGTCTAACAGCAATGCTGCTTGCCTAAGCATGCCAGCTCAGTACTGCTACTGTAAACACACATCAGCTTTGGGTTTGTGGTTTTCTCTATCCCTGTCATTTGAAGGGATCTGGGGTGAGCCATACAGACAGTTTCAAGAAGGAAACAGTTCATGCTGTGTGGGAAGCTCCAGAGAACCCCTTGAAGAAAGTTCAGTTTTTGTGAGTGTCCTTTAATTTTGTGATGAAAGGATTTAGGACTCATCACACACATTGAAAAGCTTTTAGTCAATACAAGCATATATTGCACTGTACTTTGCTCTTAGTTCACTTTAATGCTATTGACTTTGAGATAACCCCTGCAATATCATTGCCTAAATACAGATTAGATAAAATGTGGTGTGTACAGTATGCATGTGGTTTGTTTTCTATTGTAACCTCTGAATGTGCGTTTTATTGGTTGCTCCAGCGTCACAGTGGTCCACAAGTACAAAGAATACTGGGTGAGAATCCCAGGTCCTGTGGTGACGTTGAAAGGAGCAACCGTTGGCCCAACCAGAGCGGTCACCACTACTGTTGCTGATGTCACCACCACCACCGCTTCTCTGACCACACCTGTGAGTTAGCGTGATTTATTAGCACAGGGAAATGTGAGTTAGCATGATTTATTAGCACAGGGGCCTGTGAGTTAGCTTACCGTTCTCTGTGCTCGTTGAAAAAATTATCCGGTACATCTACACAGCCCTGGCTCCGTAAATAGTAACATAAAAAAGGTGGTGAACACCGCTCACATCAACAAAGCCGTAGCACTAAGCTTTGCTTCAAAATGCATTTCGATGTGTGAGGTGGTGCCGCAGAGGGATATTGTTTTGATTTGAGCTCGAAGAATGACTGACCCTGCCTTTAATGAATGCAACACTGATTGGCAAGATTGCTAACGGCTGCTTTCTGTGGTTAGTTCAGTGCAGACGGCTGTGGCAGCAGCAAGTCCTGCCTGAGAGAGCCAGCAGGCTGTCGTCCAGAGGTGGATCCTGCATGTTTCTTCCTCTCCTTTACAGCGGACACCGCAGGGCTCAGCGTCTTGTTTGAGCTCAGTGCTGCGGCAGAGGGATATATTGCCTTTGCCCTCTCCTTGGACAAGTGGATGGTGGGTGTTCGTGGATGTTAGACTATGAATAAAAAAACAAACCGTGCATTTGATTTGACGTACGGTATGTCAAGAAAGTCACTTATAGGTTTTTAAAGCAGTCTCAATGATTTACGTCCTGCCCTCTATGGCTGCTTTAGATCAGAGGTCTTCAACAGGGTGTCCGGGACCCATAGGGAGTCCTTAGAAATACTGCAGGGGGTCCTCCAAAATATATGATCCCAAAATTATTCAAAAATAAAAATGTCTGAAAATATACATTAACATAAATACAACCTGTGCAATAAATATATAACTCTGTCAACAATTATTTGAATGGCTTAGTTAGTGGCCTACTTTTATACATGGCACTATAGGCCATGCTATACATTATTGTTGGCACGGCAACTAAATATTTTATTCTATCAGCCAATTGGCACGAAAAACTATGAAGACCTCTGCTTTAGATAATAGTAATACAGCAAGCATTCTGCCCTTTCATGAAAGCCTCCATTTACTGTCTGCTTGTGAGTTTAGAAAGCGCTGCGAGAAGATGACAACACACACACACGTGTACTATACAACACTGAACAACGATACACTAAGGGGGCTCAGACCCCCTCCCCCCCCCCCCAAGCTAACCTGGTAACCGTGTCACTCCAGCTAACCTGGAAACGGTGTCACTCCATGCACAGGATTACATTCCCCAATAGTTCCACTTCTAATCTTATTTACCAGAAGCTACTGTAATGTTAACCTGTGTTGCTAGGGCAATGATGATGTCTACCTGTGTGTGAGGAATGAGGACAACGTTAAGATCAGTCCTGCTTATGTGTCTGGACGAACAAACCCTGAGCTGGCACCTGAGGTACGTGCGCACGCACACACACACTCACACAGAGAGAGTCAGCTACTGTACAATGTACAGTGCTGAGTAGTTTGTATTCCTCTGTGCCCTAGTGTTTCTGTGCTATAGTGCAATTGAGGAGTGTGCTTTATTGATTGTTTTTGTGTCACTCTAATATAGAGTGCAGTAAATGGACTTACTATACTATTGTTCCAGGGAGCTTTGTGGAACCAGGCATGGAGACTTTCTGATGGGGTCATCCAATGTTGTTTCCGTAGAAACATCATCCTCTCTCAGGAAAATGGGTTCAATTTAAATCAGAGCTACTTCCTGTTTCTGGCCCATGGTAAAGATGACAATGGTAAGACATATTACAATATATCAATGTGTTTATGTGTGTGAATACATTTATTTGTGTGGGTATGTGTGTTAGCTGTGTGTCTTTTGATAATGGCAAACGTCATCTACGGTAATATAAAGCTTGATGAAAATGTAGGACTGTCGCTGATATCTCAACTGCTGTGCCCATATTATATATATTTATTTATATATAAATAAATAAAACCCCATAAAACCCTTTTTAAGCGGGATGATAATGTATTTATCTTCTTGTCAGCTCATGACATGCTGTCAGTCAGGCTTTTAGTCACGTTGCCAAAATAAAGAGTTTCCACAAAAGTTGAAAAATATTGTTACTGTAGCCCGTTTTGGGTTTGAAATGTTTATTCTCAAGTTTTCCATGATTTCTATTTGCTTAATGTGAGTAAATTGAGGACTTTAAAAACTCCATATCATAGATTTAGTATATTTAGTATGTTTTATTTTTTACTTTCGGAGATGGAAAAGGAATGGTTCTTGTGTTCATTTTCTGTGGTATATATGTAAGGGTAAAGTTCCTAAGATGACTTGTTACTGTTATACCAGTGCACCGGTATAACAAAACAAGTGAAGCAACCAACTGTCACGATAAATATCATTCAATATATGGACATGGCCTCAAAAGAATATTCAGACGTCAACAATGTTGTCTGTTGTATGTACAGTACATGCATGCTGCTGACATAAGATAGTTAGTCATGCTGCTTCTGTGCTCTAGTCCCCCCCCCACACACACACACACACACGCACGCACGCACGCACGCACGCACGCACGCACGCACGCACGCACGCACGCACACAGAGAGAGCAGACAGGTGAAGGAAGTGTTCCTCAAGGGTTTAATAGGTGAACAACTGCATAATTCCAGCCAATTACATTTGGAAGAATAAATGTGAAAATGTGGCTCTTTTTTTTAGATATAACGTGACAATAGCAGAACAACATAGTTTACATGATTATGACAATAATATTGTTTATCGTAATTATTTCTGGGACAATATATCGGCCAACAAAAATATTTATCGTGACAGGATTACAACCAATGCATTGTCAATGCTGGTGAACTGATAAGTGACAGAACTGACAGTGATCTTGTTATGTGCTATATCTGTGTGTCCTCTACTAAGCTTACTGTGAAAAGGGGTCAATGTTTGTCTGTCTACAGGTTTCATCCACAAGCATGCCCGACAACCGCTCATCTCTACCAGTCAGATTGTCATCACAGGACCCACTGAAGATCTAACTGGCTCACAGTCTCCCACGTTGGTTAAATTCCATGGTCAGATGATCTCATGCTGTGAGAAATAGTTTACCTGACAAAGGTGTTGTCCCTTTAACATGTGCATTTTGTACATACTGTAGGTGTGTTAATGCTAACTGCCTGGATGTGGATAGTTAGTACAGGAGTTCTCTTTGCTCGTCACTTCAGACACCACTGGCCAGATGCTACGCTGCTCGGACAAAAGCTCTGGTTTCAGGTGAGAATACACCTGTGTCTATCGTGTATTTATAAACAGTAATCATTCACGACCTACAGTTGGAATCTCTAGCATGGCTATTACACCGCAGACGACTATGCCTAGTCCCACGTTTTATGCACTGTTCAACAACACAATGTTGGTGTAACCTAATTAACACATTAGATAGAAATACATGTTTTTCTAGAGCTTTAGACTAACATTCAAATATTAAAAGTTACAGCTAGATCTAGCTATATGGTTGCCTTATAAATGAATTCTTTTTTATTAACCAAAGTATAGGCCAACTCTATAGGTTAAGACTTGCTAATGGTGTACACCTAGCATACTGTGATTAATACATGCTAACGGTGTATACCTAGCATAGTGTGATTAATACATGCTAATAGTGGTAAATACTGTATAATTATCTTTGTCTATTGCAGGTCCATCGCGGCCTGATGGCTCTGGCTGTGTGCCTGACCTCTGTGGCCTTCACCTTGCCTTTCCTGTACAGAGGAGAGTGGAGCAAGGTAATGTGTGCTGTGGGCTTGTCTGTGTAGCCGAAGTGTTTATTTCCAATGTCCCCCACTATGTTCCACCTGCCTGTCCATCTGTCTGGCTGGCTCATTTGTTCTCTCCGTTTCTAAGGTGCATCTCTTTTTCAGTCCCACAATGCACTGTGTCATGATCAGTGTTCATATTAATGGTGTGTGTGTGTGGTCACTCACTTTCCTGTATGTTGTTTGCCATGACTGAAACAACACTGTGTTGTATACAGCCCTCAACAAAACTGCATTTGTAAATGTACCAGGCTCACTAGATGTGAAAAATGCACAGAACCTAATATCTAAAAGTATACTTTATTGTGTCTTAATAAACAATGCAGGTTGTGTTGGTTGCAGATGTTTGCAGTGGCCAGTAGGTGGCAATGTTTCCACATTCTTCTTGAAATAGAGAGGCAATTTTGGGTGTTCCGTCCAAATCATGGTCATCTGTGGAAAGATGAGAGGTTTCATGTTGGATATAAGCTAGTATTATTTATCAATTTCATTGTCTTCACATAACTCTCTTGTAGAATAAGCTGTATTTCACAGCTGACAACACGTATTTTGGATGCAATGTCCTCCCTCAGAAGAGTTTGTACTGAGTATTCAAAACTCAACATCCTACAAGATGTACCCTCCCTAGAAAAATGTATTTATCTGCTCTGTACAGTAGGGGTCCTCTCTGCTGGAAAGTGTGTGTGGTACTGATTGAGAGTCATGTTTCCTGCTGTTAAGACCTGCTGTTCAGAAAAACAGCACGGTAGGAAAAGAAGATTAGAGTGATGTGATAATATGGAACAGTATACATTATGTTAGTCTGTAAAGGCTTTTTAAAATGACATTAATTACATATAATGAACGTCTTTGAAAAAAATGTATTGTTTTTATCAGCTGTGTTTATAAGAAGTTGTCATTAGTGTTTTTTGTTAGGCAAAAGTCACTTTTACTCTTATACTTTTACGCTCTTTGCAATAACTAATGGTGTATTTTATTATATTTAAATCAGTTTTATCCATAATGTTTATTCACTTTTGCTTATACATTATAAAGTGTAGAATGTCAGCTGAGAGCACTGTATCAAATGCAATATGTTGCCTCAACACTGGTGAGCTACTGTATATTTAGGCATTCAGTACTCTTGTTGTAGGCATTGTCCTAAACCAAATAGGTTTAAACAAAACTAAATGTCGTCAGTGTAGATGCTCAATGAATGCAAATGTATGCTTTGATATTGTATCATTATCTCTAATATGCAGTTGTTTTTAGCATTTGGTTCCTTTTACAAGAAACACAAGCTACTGTATATGCCAAATAACACATTAATGACTAGTTTTACATGGTGTTGTGCTTTTCTCCACCAGTTCTATTTACAGTGGGCTATACAGTATCGCCAAGTCTAATACAGCTGTCACTTTGTCTCCACATGATAGCATGCAGGTGCCCATCAATATATAGGTTGCAGTGTCATGGTTTTGTCACTCATCCAACCAATTATGGCAGCACTCAGACCTGCTCCCGAGTCTCCTCGGTAAGACATTCTAGCAACTGCATAACTGTTTCCCAACTGTCTACACTAAGTAGATATGGCCTGCTGGCCCTGTTGAGTTTAGGTTCCTCCCATGGAGCTGAAATCATGTCTTCCTTTTGTTCCCCCAGGAGGTATGTCTTCAATTGGTTGCACTTAGGAGCTGGCAGCATTGCACAAATACTTGCTGGTAAGAAATACAAGAGTTATTGTGGTTGTAATGACGCACATTTTAAAGTCAGTATTGATTGTCTGTATAACCAGTGTATGGAGCCATATACTCACTGGCCACTTTATTAGGTACGCCTTTCTTTTACCGGGTTGGAACCCTTTTGCCTTCAATTATTTGTGGCGTTCTTTCAACAAAGTGTTGGAAACATTCCTCTGAGATTTAGGTCCATATTGACATGATAGCAGATGTGCACATCCACGATGCCAATCTCCCGTTCCACCACATCCCAAAGGTGCTCTATTGGACTGAGATGTGGGAGGTCATCTGAGTACAGTGAACTCATTGTCATGTTCAAGAAACCACCTTGAGATGATTTGAGCTTCGTGACGTGGTGCATTATCCTGAGGAAGTACCCAGAATATGGGCACATATATGGTCATAAAAAGATGGACATGGTCAGCAACAATAGTCAGGAAGGCTGTCTCTATCCATGCTCATGTTGTTCACGCCAAATTCTGACCCTACCATCCGAGTGTCGTATAGCTGAAATGGAGACTCATCAGACCAGGCAACGTTTGTCCAATGTTCTATTGTCCAATTTTGGTGAGCCTCTGTGAATTGTAGCCTCAGTCTCCTGTTCTGACAGGAGTGGCTCCCGGTGGAGTCCTCTGCTGCTGTACTGTAGCTCATCTGCTTTAAGGTCTGACGTGTTGTGCATTAAGAGATGTTGAATACCTTCTGCTTACCTTGGCTGCAACAAGTGGTTATGTGAGTTACTGTTGCCTCTCTATCATCTCGAGCCACTCAGTGGATTTTTTTTTTGTACAATTCTCTGTAAACCCTAGAGATGGTTGTAGGTGAAACTCCCAGTAGATCATCAGTTTATGAAATACTCAGACCAGCCCCTTTGGCACTACCAACCATGCCACGTTCAAAGTCACTTAAATCTCCCATCTTCCCCATTCTGAAGCTCTGTTTGAGCTTCAGGAAAATGTCTTTACCACGCCTACATGCCTAAATGCATTAAGTTTGTGTTAACAATTATTTGAACATACATTGCTAATAAAGTTGTCGGTGAGTGTACAGGTACATAATGAGAGTGATTTTAATGGGAACGAGAGGAGCTGATTTGCTGTAATTGAAGACAGACCCCCACCACTCCTACTGATAATGAATTAATTGTAATCCAACCTATTAATAATTGTGCCATGGTGACCCCGCAACATGTCTCGAATTTAGTAGAAAGCACAAGCACTTTAGATTGCAGCAATACACTAGCTCTCAGTATATTTGATAGTTGGGTGAAATAAGGGCATTTCAGCGTAAAACATTCTTTTTAATGACAACAAGCTGCCTGCTGCTTTCATAAGCCACAATGCAGTCAGCTCAAAGCTATACAGTGAAGCTTTCAATGACATGTTATAAGCGTTGAAACACCATCGATTCCCTCTCCTCTTCTTCTTCTTCACCTCTGCTATTGCAGTGGCGTGTGTGTTCCTGGGTGTCCGCCAGCAGGCGTTGCTGTTGCCATGGACATGGGCCACATGCGTGTTGACGGGGTGGCTGTTGTGGCTCATGCTAACAGATATTGTACTTCTGCTACATTCTCACTTCCCACAAAGGATCTCAGGTATGCCAAGTGTAAGATTACTGTACACTACAGTAGTCTTGCATTAGATACGCTTTTGAAGTCACTTCCGCGTTATGGGACATTAGTTTGGAAAGAATATGTATGGTAGTCAATGGCGAGAATAAAAAAATGTTTAGATCCCATTTGCTTTGTGACACGAAGCCCACATATGTTGTTTGACTATTTAAAAGAAAATTCTTCAAGTCATGAAAGTCTCAGTTTGTCGTGCATTTGTTAGTATAAGACTGAAAATATGTCATTATTAAGACTACAAGCCCTGTGTCGCGTAAGTGTCATGACTTTTCGCGCCACAGTCCTCAAGCCGAAGAAAGCATTGTTTTGGTGTGTTGTGCAAGAGGAAAGCTGTAGTTAACTGAGCAGTTACACATGTAGTGAATCCAGCGGTCCCGCACATTAAACACATCCATCCTAACATACATGTTATCATTAAAATGTATTCCCTTTTCGGTTTCCATACTAAGAGACACATGTGA
>JAODTR010087284.1:0-14259 GCA_025399935.1 Amblyopsis rosae | reverse complement strand
AACGTTTTCTTAAAAACATAAATAGAACCTGCAGGGAACGTTAGCTAATGTTGTGGGAACGTTCCCTGCTAGCTGGGCCCTCCTATCACTTGGTCAATGGCAATTTTCTATTTTACTGTTATGTACTCTTTGGTTGTGTTATAAAAAAAAAAGAATAATTAAAATAATTTTATATATATAATAGAACATTTTGAAGGGGTGCCCTTTTTTGGGGTTTCTCTCCTGCCCTTCAAAGGTCTGTGCACGTCACTGGTTAGATTGGGTTTGCCAAGATATGGTTCAATCATCGCTATCTAGAAAAAATGCTTACTGTAGATGTAGATGTAGGTTGTCCTGGATATGATATCTGCATATGTATTGTTGGCAGTGTTTTTGGGGATGGAAGAGCGGAGGAGCGACTGGCAAATGAAGAGATCATTTAGAGAGGAGGCATGACACGCCAGCACTCATCTTTGATTTCAACTGTGAATTTCCCAAATGTGGACTGGATATTATATTATATTATTATTTGACGTAGGCTGATAAATGTCTCAGGAATTTTTCCATACTCATTCTAACAAACCACTAACCATGCAAATCTAGACCACTGTTTGTTCCCTCTGTTCAGTACACTGTCAGAATCTCTCTCTTTTGCCAGCATGAAAAATTAACAATCATATCAGCAAGGTTCACAAGCGCACATCTTCCATGCTGGAAGATAATAGTTTCCCAGTTCTCCGACTTCAGATATAGCTACAGTAGAGTAGCTGACCAATGTAGTTAAGTCACATGTTAACTGTATACGCAGCAATGTTGTGATGCTATTCAGGCCAGGACAAACGTATTCATCTGTAAATGTTCGCCTGTGTTCATCCAAGCAGTGATTATAATAGTTCCAGTCTTAAACTGGTAAATGGAAAATGTTTAAATTAATTTGAATTCTATGATATTTAAATACTTTGTTGGTTTCTGTGGTCTGTGTCTCTATGGAAATATTTGTAATTAATTTTTTATTTCTGCATTTGTGATTAGGATACTGTATCAAGATGCACATAAACCGTTTCTCCCAAATCTGATATGAACTGGGCTATCGGTTATTTTTCAAATGCATGTCCTCATTTTATTCCCCATCTTCCCTCAGTGAAAGATACAGGCATACCGTGTGAGTTTGGCCGCTGGGTCAAGAGAAACTTTTTGACCTGTCGTGCGTGATGTGGCAGCTCTCTCTCTCTCTCTCTCTCTCTCTCTCTCTCTCTCTCTCTCTCTCTCTCCCCTAGATATTCTCCCATCCAAATCTACCAACAGCACCATCCCCATGTTACATGGCGCTGAGCTCATGTCATCATGCCTACACATCTTGGCAGGTATACTTGGCCTCATTTTCTTCTTCCTGTTGTTAAACAGCTAAAAATAAAGCTTCCCTTTGCAGCACTGCCACCAGGCTCCTGTCTGGTCCTCTACAGGCTCTAAAACTTCACTTCCTGACAAATGGACTGCAGTCTCAGAGGTAAACCTGCTTACTGTAAGTTTGTACCGGTATACCTACTTACAAGTGGAGCACTTTGGAGGACTTGGGTAAGGTGATTGTGTGAACTAAATGAATGTTGGCTTCATCCCTCAGAGAAACTGAGGGATGTCTTGCAATGTGCTACCAACCACCGGGTGCAGTTGGGGGATAGAAAATCATCCTGGATCTTGCTTAAGGATACTTATAGGTAAGTCAACACTAGGGTTTGAACCTTGAAACTTCCAGCTGGGAACCCAACACCCAGACCACTAGACCATCCTGCCCCATATAGGCACAGATGAAAGCCATGATGGGTGGAAAACATATAGTTTTATGGTTGCAACTAATAAGTGAATCATATACACATATACTGTATCAGGTTTAAATGTCCTCTGATTCTGTGTATGGTTCTGTGAATTTAATTTATTTTCAAATTAGTATACCACAACGTGATTTTAAATGAGCATCATGAATAACTTGTTGTTTCTCTGACAGCAACATGAACTTCCTTAGATGTGCTCTATATCTCACAGATGCAAATATAGCTCAAAGCACTGAATGGAATGGTACTGACACAAGCAAAGGAACTGTGATATATGCACAACAGAAAGCTTGAAAGCTAAAAACAGAAATGAGAGCAATCAGGGTTATTTTTGCCTCATATTTGAAATAGGATTCACGTGGACACAAATGCATTTAGTTCTTTGATCTCAACTTACAAGGCACTTTGGACAAGGAACAACGTTATATCTATGAATAATTAGTCTAGATTGACAGTACCTTGCTAGTGCAAAATAATTGTTATTAATCATTATTGAACATGGATGAAAAATACAAATTTGACTATAAAATGGGTTGTTATTATTTGAATTGCTCACAAGGCAGTGTCTGCACATTAATGCAAAATTGCATATAAGACATTTTACTATATTGATGTAAGACTGATTATGCACACAGCCTTGGCTTGTTTCAGGCAGACGATTGAATAGATTGCCAACTTGTAGTCAATTCAAAGGTCATAATGCCTAGTCATCAGAACTATGAATACAATGGAAATATCTAAAGAATTGTGGCCATAGGCATGTTGCTATAATTAGAAAATAAATACCCTGTAGTATTTCAATCTTCACAACAACTTTCTTAGCAACGACCTTTCTTGTTGTGGGCGAGTATAGTCTGCAGATTTCACAAAGAGAGGCGTGAGTAGGAATGAAATTGTCACTTTATTTCTTCTCCAAATGTACGGTAAGTACCTCTACTTTACCATTTTGAGTTTTGAGTCATGTAAAATCACAATTCACAAAAAAGGTGACAAGTGTGTTCAGGTGCATTTGTAATGAAAACAAGATTTTTTATTATGTTCTCAGCAATAATCAGATATTTAAACAACGTTGCCTGTGAAAGAAGCTTCAATTCCAGTGTTATATATTCCATACGCTTGCTAATTTTTGAATAAAGATCAGCCCAGCTGTCATGGCATTGCATGGCTGCCACGAAATCTAAAATGCAGATGTGCAACACCAGTTTCTCACACTGTCATGCAAATCCATACGGGCTCTGAAGTGTAGACTTAGAGGGATCTCAATAGTGTGAAAAGCATGGAAGTCCTCTGGTAAATTAAGCTGGGAATGACAGCAATACCTATCAGAGGAATAGCTGTCACTCACCATTTGGGAATGGAGTCATCATTTTCTGGTGGCCACTCCAAGCTGTCTTGGATCTTGATCTTAGATAACCTTAAGAGATCAAAGATTGCTTCAAACAATGTGCACATACTGTATAGTAGAGCATGTTTTATTTTATTTGGCTTGACATTACCTTGGGACGCAAATACGATATTGATGCTTATATAGAGTATACAGTATTTAATTATTTTAGTCAGCCATAACTGAATAAATTAACTCTCAAAAAGGGACATTTATCTTTTGCACTGTATTTTAGGCATTTAGATTACTTTTCTATCAAGCATGACTATCCCAATAATGTCCATCCCATGTGTGTATTTGTTAGACACTAGAGGCACCCCAGCAGCCACACGGCTGCTCTTCACCGCTAATGAGGTCATGTGGTTTCTGCATCAAGGCTTTGGCCTTGCATATAGGTAAAGAAAGTGTGATGACCTCAACCTTCCGCTTCCATCCTCACTAGAGGTGTTTACAATCCTCATCTCCTTGAGGAGTTACTTTTTTGTTGCGGCACATCTTATCTAGGGCTTCCTCCATATTTAGCTGTGGTTTGCCTAGCATTCAATAGAACCTCTGAAGAACCGCCACACAACCAAATCAAATCCATTTGATATAGCTGTAGCAGTGATATGAACGATGACTTAGGAATATGGTCACTATAATGTTATTTTTCAGCATGGTCTTACAGTGGTGCCCCAAGGCTGAAGCAACATAAGAAGGCTATTGTATTCGGCTATACATTCTTGAATAATGTATAGCCTACTGGATCACAATTAACCTGATGAAACAAGAAAGGCTTTTAAAAAAAACATTTTAACAAAATCAGTTTCCATTTAACATCCTTTTAAGATAATGTAGCTGTCATGGTACAATGGACTACTGCCTGTATCTCATGTTTTTCTATTGATCTCAGATCCCACTGGTCCCTCACTGATTGAAGAGACAGGCACTCACCAACATACCATTTGTTTTTGCCTTCTTGATTTTAAGAGGACAAAGAAGGGGAGCTTGCTAAGCAAGAGTGAGGAGGTCCCTTAGCGTGGCCATACATTATCAGTCTCGGGAAAAGTATAGAGCAGCTGTCTGCTATGGTGGCAGGTGCCACTCACTGCAGACCTATTGTGTGCCTTTCCAGCGACATGTGGAATCCATTTTATGTGCAAGTCAAACTCTGTTATAATTAGTTTTTATTAGGACGTTGGATCACAAGCTCAGGGACACATTTGGTTTCCATGCTAATTTCTCAGATGGAGCGTGGTTACACAACAGTGTATCCCTGAGCCAATGCCATCAGAATAAAATTAGACAGCATTTAACGTTTATAAACTACAATGCTGGGCTATGTTATAAAACATTGAAGGTGATATTAAAATGTTATATTGTTATTGCCTAAGTTAACAAGTGCATTACATATTGTAAGGACAGAGACTCAGACAACATACCCCAACACGTCACATAGTAAAGATGCACAATGAATCATGGTGGCTTAATCACTTTTTTATTACACAATGTTTGAAAACAAAGTGTAGTGTAATTTGTGTCTGGTCAAATCTTAAAACCAACCTGGGGAAATATCCAGGTCTACCGTCGTGCCAGTGGTGAGAGCAAGATGTTAAACAGAGACCAAGGGAGTTTGTTGGACGGGGGACGACAAATAGGTGGCTTACTTAGTTAAACAAACTTAAATACAGGAAATGCTATAATATATTATGTCACACATTAGCCAAAGTCATCTATCTTTTGTTATTATACCAATGTGATATACGACATCATGTCAAATGAATTGTTAATGTCAGGCAAGTGATTTCCAGCACCTCAAATATATGGCAGTGGGGGTGAGGGCAGGGCCTACTCTATGACCTTTGATGCACGATAAGAGGTCTCCAATAGGTGAATAGAGCAGGCTTGTCCTGTGGTCCCAGTGGACTAGCACTTCAATTACATGGATGGAAGGTAAATGTGTTTTAGTGTAGTGTTTGTGTGCATGTGTGTGTGTGGGTGTGGGGGTCTGGCTGCATCCTGATTTCTAATCTACACCTTTAATTAATATGAAGATTGCGTCACCGCTGCATTCACTTGTTTAAGGCGAGGCAGGTTCAATTAAAA
Organism: Amblyopsis rosae; assembly: GCA_025399935.1. Lineage (NCBI taxonomy): Eukaryota > Metazoa > Chordata > Actinopteri > Percopsiformes > Amblyopsidae > Amblyopsis > Amblyopsis rosae. The sequence continues at coordinate 8,982 of JAODTR010087284.1, read as the reverse complement.
GTAATTAGCTTTGACAAATCACCGTTGAGAGGGGATGGTGCTACAAGACAGGAAAAAATATAGAACATTTCTGCAGCAGCAGCCACTCACTCAAACCAATTTATATGTTGAAATTAATATTTGTTTGCAGAATAGTTTAATGTCTGAGTCAGAGAGTGTGTGCAATGTGACAGTGCTGCACCAATCACAGTAGGTCAACTTAAATATGGGTTAGTAAATGAAACTCCTGCTTAATCCAGTTTGAATATGTCGTCAACAATTAGGAAAAAAGTTTTAGAATGATTTTAGAATGAAGTCTGTGAACTTGCCAATGTTGTTGTGACGTTGCTGTGGAACTGTTTCAATCACTACATTTAGTCGGTAGAGGCTTTATGTGTGTACTAAGCAGAGCCGTCATTTTGTTTGTTTTGTTCTCTGCTTGTCATTTACATTAATGACACTACTGTATCAGTGGTTTGTTGACTATCCAATCAGGACAGTCAGATTTATCCAGCACCATGACTTCAATCAGTTCAAAGTGGCCAGTTGTGATTCATGATACTGGATCAAGGCAAGCTGGGGGGTGGTGGTGGCTGTGAAAGCAAAGCGTGTGTGCCTGTGTGTGTGCATATGTGTGTGTGTGTGTGTGTGAGAGAGAGAGAACAAAAAAATGATGTGTACATGCTTGCACTCAGATGTGCATTCAAACTCCATTCAAACCACAACATTCACTCACAACACACACTTCAAAGAGCAACTGCTAAATTTCCATCAATACACAATTACTTCAGCCTGGTTGAAAATGTATCTCCCGGGTTTCTTCTCAGAGGACAACCATTTCCAAATTCAATTGAGCAAAACAAAAGGTTAATTAATATATGGGATAGCACCGAGACAGTGGAAAGTGTTCCTCGTGTGAAAGAACGTTAGCCAAATGTATTTCTTTCATTCTGCCATTCCAGTATTATTCAACAATATATCAATATGTCAGTAGCCAGTTGGCAGTGCAGTTGTTTGAGAAATGTACTGTTGCACAAGAGAAAGGGCAGTTAACATATAAATGTGGAGGGACAGCTAAAGTAAAATACAGTACGTAGTATCTATTGTGCTTGTGTTCTGCTCAGTACTATGTGGACATGTCAGGACTGACACCACTATAGTATTGGGACAGTGAATCAGCTAAGATTATAACATGTCATCAACATTCAATGTGTCTACTTTGTATTTATATCTGAACTGATCAATTGCACAGTTTTTCTTTTAAAAACAGTGCTAAATGCCTCAGAGAATGGCTTAGAAAAACTTACAGCCAAAGAATAAACACCGATGTTGTTTTTCATAATCGTTCCACAACATCTTGTCAAAAGATACCATTTATAGTGTAGAAAAGAATAACACTTCTATGGAGGGGTGTGTTGCTTCCCACTGGGAATGGGTAAACCCCTGGACATCTACTGGTGAGGCATCCTGACAGAAACCTGCAGAGTATTCTATTTTGCCAAAGCCCTTCATGAAAACCGTCATTGTAATAAAAGGGTATGTCCTGCTTACAGTATGTACAGTATAGACAGTACTACATAGCCATAGGAAAATGATAGTTCTGGAGTCATGCTGTAACAATAGCAATTTGTTTCACTCTCCTCGTCACACATACTCTCACTCATCCGCTGATCGCTGATCCCCACCTCTATCTGAAGGAATGGACTGAGATGCTGAGACGAATAAAAGGCAGCTATGTGTTTTATTTGTACACACCACAGGGCTCGCTCACTTCTTGTGACACTAGGTCCTGTTTGCCTTTGCCTGACAGGGAATGTGACAGAAACCAAAACTCCAAGTTCCAAATGGAGGACAGGAAATCTTCTGCTTACACTCTGGTGACGGTTACACTGTGTAAACAGGGACAAGTAAGCTCTGGATATCTTCAGCATAACTGCTTATTGGGATGCTTACAGTAGGTGCTGTTTCACCTCTAATGAGACTCTGAACTTTTCTATCCTTGGACAGATAACGCTGTTTGGGGAATCTGGGTCAGGGGCGTCAACAGCAACAGCAAAATGAAAATCATGTTTATAAATCACAGTTAGCAGGAAACATCACATATTATACATTGACCACATTTCACAAATGAGTGGTATTACCTCATCTGGGAAAGAGGTGTTCACCTTTTTTCTTCCTTTATTTAAACAGTGTCAGACTGAGATCAATGTCTCTTTTACAGCTGAGCCCTGTACACAAAAATCATAACGACATATAAACACAGTTACCTAGAACGACATGCAGTAATTGCCAAGTGGGCAATTCATAGACCAATAAACCTATAAAAGTATAGGTAAATACACAGTATTAATGAGAGTACATGTGTCTGCTGAGGCCAGGAAGACACATATCCGGGGAACTGAACTTAGGCCAAGAGCACAACAGGTGCCAGAAAAACAACACCTACGCAAATGTTGTTGTTCTGGCAATGGTTCGTTTCAACAGTCCTACCTATTTGGCATTCATGAACAGGAAAATGGTTTCTTCAAATTATAAGGGATTTTATAGCATTCTCTTAAGTATAAAGAAAAGTCTGTAAAACCTGAAGGGCGATGATTTTGAAAGAATGTCACATGGGTTTGTAAGTTAAGCGGACATGCATTTGTTGGCTAAGATCCCAGTGATGATTGGATCCCCATAGCAAGGCCTCTGAAATATATTTTAATGTTGCCTTTTATAAATCATGAAATCTGATGAGTCATACTGACATGCATAGGATCTTCTGTTTGCTGAAGGAGATACAGTATTGCTTTCCAGTATCTGCCATAGTATCTCTAGAAGCAGATCTTTAATTAAAATGATATGTATTTCTAACATTCCTTCATTCTATCTTTTACTCTTTCCCAATCCTGGTCCTGGGGACCCACTGTCCTGCATGTTTTAGATGTTTTCCTGCTCCAACACACCTGATTCACATGAATGGGTCGTTATCAATCTCTGCAGGAGCCTAATAACCACCCATTCATTTGAATCAAGTGTGTTGTAACAGGGAGACAACAAATGGGTAACACTGTTCTAACCCTGCATTCAGGATGGTGGAATGTTTGCTACATGTTCAATGAATGCTAACGGCAGTGGACTGAACGTCAGGTTACAAAACAGGGAGGAGTTGGGCTGTAGTACAATAGGTTGAACAACATTGACATGGCTAACAACAACATAGCGATAGTTTGTGTTTTATTGTTGTAGACTCTTGTAGATTGCTGTGTTTCAGCTGTACATATGCAGAAGATGATGGACCATGTCTGACCGCGATTAGCCACTAAACCTCTTCAAATTGAAAGATATATCCACAATACAGTAATTTGTGTGAAGATATTCCAATTTTATATTTCATGCATTCAATATCAGAATGAGACGACATACATTTAAGATTAAATAATACGGTAATGAAAGCGACATTTGGTACTGGTACTAAATAAATAATAATGACAAATACTCACAAATAGACAACTTATATAAAACACCCAACAGTTCCGAATATGCAACTACTCTACACTTTCTACACTTCATTGAGTAACACTCGCCACCGCATTTGTCGTCTTTCAAAGTACAGTAGCTCAAGAATGTTTTGAATGTTTTCGAGGCAAGGTGTCGTTCAAAACATTCAATTCACTCTTAAATGTAAAGGTGCGTCAGTTTTGTTTACATACTGTACAGAGGTGCGATTAGGCCTGTATTGATGTGGCCAAAACAAGGGGAAACCTAAACAGAACAGTCCCACTCCGACTAACAAATGTGGCTCTTGATTGAAGTAGCCTGGCGGCCACACAAACAGTCACTTGTGTGATTACGTTATGCACCTCTGACTAAATGGAGATCATCAGTGGGGCAATGTGGGAGATCAGTTGTTTCCCCCCACAGATAGCTTTCACTGGACAGTGAAATATCACATTGCCAGTGCTCTATAGCCATTTGTTCCACTCAAGAACTGTGATGCCTGGTGTCAGACACAGAAGTGAGAAAGCCAGGAGTTCAGGAGTGGTTCAGGAGTACTTGTGAACAACCCCCATCACAGATCATTATTTATTAAATGGAGCTAGGCTGTATACCACCTGGAATCCCTCTTTTCTCAGTAATCACCAAGGGGCAAAAAAGTGTTCCGGAGAGATGAACACAAAAGTGGATTGCACATTACATGTGTCTCACACCACTGCTTCTCCACTAAGAATCGACAGAGGCCATATGGAACGGTTTCATGTGAGGAAAGAGAATCTGGGAAGTCAAGTGTAGGAGGTTAATCTCTTGCAGATTGTGCTTGCTCTCTCTGTCAGTACCCCTACAGATTATTTCCTTCAGATACCTCTCACAAAGCACCTAGTTATTGATGTTGTGTTAGCCCTATGTGCTGCCTAGTGTGGACAGACACATGGAGCCGCTAAGAGTCTGGCCTGTTGTGCTGTGCGTCCTACAGTCTGTGAGAGGGGGCATCTGATTTGTGTGTGTGGGACGAGGTATCCTGTACTTTTGGGCACCTGACAGGACTGGGACTTGGGGTGGACACGCTGAGTCGTCACTTGTCAAAAGACGTGCCAGGACATCATGGCCTTATGGCAGATCCAATATGAAAGGTGCTGCTCCTAATGGGCAGGTTTCCCACAGTGAAGATGTCCTGACAGATGTCGATGACGCGTGTCTGCCACCATCCACATTCAGGGAAACCTGAAGAATGGATGGGTCAAGTGGCCGACGGGCAAGGAGGGGAAGGATGGGTACAATGGGTACAATGGAGAAGATGGGTTCAATGGAGAAGATGGAGTAGATGGAGAAGATGGAGTAGATGAAGACAAAAATGGTAGACAAGAGTGAAGAAGCTAGTGTCTGCCCTCCCCTACAGCACAGTGCATCTTGCAACTTCACACAGTGGAAAACAAATCTGGTAGCTGACAAGCTGTCTCTCCATGTTTGTCTGTGCATTATTAATGGGCACAGCATTTCCCTAAAGCCATAGTACTGTTTTGATGGTCCGTCTTTTCAACTCTGCCATTCTGGTGGTCGAGACAATTACACACAATCTCACAAAACAAATCTGTACAATACATTATGTGTGTGTGTGTGTGTGAGTGTGTACACATACACACATATGTATGTCTGTGTGTGTGTAGGATTGCTTGTGCGTATGCATTTGCCCATTGGAGGAAGGACATACAGGACCACTGGTTTCCATTATACCACCAAAATGGGATCAGCTCCTTCAGATTGCCTTGCTGGGATGGCCTAGAATGCAGCTGTCAATCATTACTGTAAAGCCCATCCAGTAGAGCGTGTCTGGAGGGGATCTAGAACATTGACTCGTCGTTTTCCTCTGACTGGAAGATGAGAAGGAGAGGGGAAGGGGCATACCATGAGAAATGGTGCTTCCGAATGATTTCTGGTCTCAAGTGGGTAACTATTGCAAAATCACTCTTCAGATGACACAAATCCATCTGATTTTTTTGGGGGGTGGGTTTGAGGGAGCACCATCTGCTTGGAGGATGTCGAGATCCGGAGTGAATTAAATAGCAACGCTGAGTGGATGTGACAGAGCTAGTATCAGGGAGATAACAGCGGACCATCAGGCATTCATCTGATTTAATCAGAAGTGATCCCGTTGTTCGGTCGTACGGAACAGAAATGCAAATGCCAAGAACAGGATGGCTGAGTCCTCAGTCGTGGTCATTGTCTACAAGATCCCCAGGGACCACATTCACAACATTTACAATGGTACACTGTAATGCCAGGCAGCCATGCCTCTGCAAAAACATATGTCATACTATAATAGCAAATTATTCTCCATCGAGTTAATGACTTTGCTTTGGGGTTGCTTTTTAAGAATTGGGCATTTCTAAATGCATTATTGTCTCGGGGTGCGGTCCTACGGTATCTAAAGATTTAGTTTGATATTCAACACATCATGATATTCACAGGGACAGCTGTTTTTACTGTGATTCAATGCATATTTTCTTAGTTTCTTTATTAATAGTATTTATCCTGGGAAGATTGCTTTGCTGTACATGTACTGTACTGTATTGTATGTTGCAAGACCCTGCCTGCATCACGTTTAATCACTTGCACTCATCAATCACTAAATTAGACACAGGCCCCGACCACAAGCACAGACAGTCTTGGAAGTTAAGCACTTTAGATTAAGGATTGGTACTGCACACATATGGCCTTGGCAAACTTTCCCTTCTCTGTGTTTGAGAGCATGCAGTGTGTGACAACATAGGCCAGAGGGCCAGCGATAAAACAACATTAATGTTACCACATACTGTGACCCATGCAAGACACAACGTTGCTCTTCCTTTCACGCTTGCTGTGTGTTTTTCCACACGCATGCACACACTAAACCCATAGCATTGCCTTTGCCTGTCTTCAGGACTGTTTTGACTATAACAGACTAATGTAATGAAATATATATATCAATGCGCTTTATTTACACATAAGTATCAGTGTTGTGTAAGAAAATCAACAAATTCCTTAAAACATTGTTGTTTTTTTAATGATCCAAAAGCTCTGCGAACAGATTGATTTATCTGTCGGGCGCCACCGTGCGCTCTTGCAGCATCAACATATTCTCCGCTTGCATCCATCGTGCTTATGGCCCATAATGCAATCAAAAGCTTAACGGTGAACACAGCCCTGCGGCGCAATGCTGATGCTAGACATTTCTCTTGATGGCATAAGTGGACATGTAAATAAGTTAGGCTAATCACAATGTGGAGGTAGTTTGCTCAGCGCGTGCGTGTGCACAGATGTGCGCCCGCCCGTGTGGGGATGTTTACTGTGCGACAGCGTATCGATCACATTTCACCCTGCCTGCTCGTTTGAGAGGAGTCCTTGTCTTTTCACCTCCTTTCTTCATGCCCAGAGGACTGGTCATGTGACAGCTGCCCCAGTCGATATGGAAGATGCCGGAAGGAGACACTTGCTACTGTCTCCCGTTCTCAAGCGTGATACAAGTGACCTGCACATAAAAACCCCTCTGAAACCATGTTAACACACACACACACACACACACACACACACACACCTATATACACACACCGGTACACCTTTGTCCAGGTGTTCATCTACACACACATGCACACACACACGCACACCTATACACACACCAGTACACATTTGTCCAGCTGTTCATCTACATACACACACACACATCCTGGACTTTCCTGTCCTGTCAGCCTAAAGGAGATCAGCAGCCCAGTATTGGTGGAGATGATTCCATCAGAAGCAAGTGGGGGAATAAGGAGGCCAAGAGGTAATCACTATTCAAACCACAAGGCTCTTTATTATGGGGACTTGCCACGATGATGCAAGCCACTGTTGCGTGAAATTGAAGAGCTGACACACTATGTTTTCATCTCCCTTTTTATTTGTCAGTTTGAGTCGCTCACTGCAGTGGAGTGATGCTGTCTGGTGCTGTTCCCACCCCCCCACATACATCCAAGGTTTTGCTCATTGTTGAACTGAAAAGGGGATGGGTGGGTGTATTGTACTTTCAACACAAATAAAATCATGCGTCTTCTCTTTCTGGAAGGATGGCTTTCTGAGATGGAGGGAGAAAGACTTCCCTTTGACATGCTAGAAAAATATGTGCAGGAGGTCGGGCAGTGAGGGGATTTTGGGAAGAGACTGTCAGCAAAAATGAATATCAGCACAATAAATTGCAACTCAGACAATGGTTCAATGGTTCATCATGTCGGGCCAGTTACTTCTCAAACGCCAAACTGTAGCCTCTACATGCCTATCTTTTAAATAATGAAAGCATGTCAACATGTAGAATACATGGACATGTACTGTACATTTTCCAGACGTATATTTTAGAGAGAAAAAAACATGTTTAGGCTGACATTGTTCACTTTTACCATGTATCATTTTCTAGGGACCCTAGAGCTTTCAGTTGCTGCAGTTGTCATTCCTATCTGAAATATATTCAACTAGTCACCAATGTCAAGGACCCACTGTATTACTGTACTCAAGCTTGTCATCCCACTATAAAATATACTACTTTCAAATGACTGGACTGGTATGATGTCATGAAGTCAGTGAATATGGCTGACATGCTGAGGTTGACAAGAGGAATGAATTGCCCCTTTTAACAGAGGTGTCATAACAGGGAAAACAGGTGCAGCATAATATTACAGGTATATTAAATTAAAATTAAAATAAATAATATTAATATCAATAATGTATTGTATACCAGTGTTCCAGTAATGACAATATATTTGTTGCTGTCCTTTAATCCTAAAATATAGTGCTTTGGTAGAACAAAATTTATATACCCAGAATGAACATTATGAGGTGCATGTCCGTGTTCACCCGACTCCTCTGTGATAAACGTCCATTGATGTGATACAGGCCAAAGTTAGTTTTAAAGTGTGTATCTTTCATGAAGGCATGTTATCTCCTCTAAATGGTTGAATGAGTTATTAGTTACTGGATGTCTCATAACTGAATAACTGCTGGTGCTCAAGCCAGCTGCAAAGTGACAGCAAAGTTGCAGAAATAAGAAAAGCCCATTCAAAATCTCTTGCCTGCATGGTTTCTAATGACGCACATTTAAACGTAGCCACATTACTAACCAAACACCATTTGCCCCAAGCCCAGAGCTGCCAAGAGTTGAACATCGCTAGCCTGACATGAACAGTTCATAAAATGTGCATAAACTGCCCAACCAAATCTTGTAACTCCTTTAAATCAGATTAAAGAAGTGAGCAAGCATAGATTAGATATATCTAGTCTGGTGATGTTCTGCGGACATGTTTGGCACATTCAAGTTCAATGTTGGATGTTTCTAAAATGTAGTAAATAGTAAATAGTATGTAGTAAAAATACAGTAGTGGTTACACATTTAGCAATGCCGCACTGGGAAGCTGCCTAATTTTGCCTAATGGACAGGCCGGCATTTAAGGGCAATCCAATCCCTGTACGCCCAAAGCATGAGCTGTGTACGGATTCTCGGCAGTAAGTCGGACTCGTTTC
>JAODTR010087283.1:13247-36396 GCA_025399935.1 Amblyopsis rosae | reverse complement strand
CAACACAGCTCTCACGATCAGAGTGACACACACACCTCACCCCCACCATAAGGTGATGGATTCCCGGAGATGTGTATATATATATATATATATATATATATATATATATATATATATAAAAATATATGTCCTTTTTAAACTATTGACTGATTAGCCAATCACGGGCCACAACCGTGGATTCTGCATTTAGTGAGGGAAAATCAGGTCAAGAGTAGTAGGGATTCACAAGTCACACTTCCAGTTATTTTACTGCAACCCTACAGGTGCATCATGTCAGTAAAACTCCCCACCAGAACATTTTAAATTTTTGTTAGTGTTGTCATAGTATATCTGAAGGCCCTGGGTGGATTTTACAGAAATGGCTTTTGATGAGGAAAGCTGTCTAAATGAATGCGAGATCTTTGTAGAACTCCTTGTCAAGTTTTATATGTGAATGGCCCTACATTTATGTTTTAATATAATAACAGTAATTATCTGTACTAAAACATTTATACAAGTAATTATTCAGATTTTTGAAGGGTTATGACTGTATTCTTACAAGGAATCTTTTTAATACCGTTTTTTCCAGTTTTTTTGTTTTTTTGTCGGGGGGTTTTATAACAGTTGCTGCCAGAAAATCAATATTTCTTTATACAGTGTAGCTTTGTTTAAAAAAGCATGTAACCCGCATTTTATAGGTGATTAAGCCATCATGTTCCGTAAAAAGAGATTAGCATCTCCACTAACTCCCTCTTCCCCTTTTCTACCACTCAGTTGTCACCGTAATATTATTAGCTGACAACTTGTCATAAACTCAGCGCACCTCGGTTTATGATCTGCGCTTAATGGAGTGGAAAGTTAATGGAATGGAACCGTGGGTGGACTCATTTATGAAATGAACAAGGTGAAAGTTTACCTAATGTGTCACACTTATGTTTCGCTCGGCAGATGTCTTCCCTGAAACAGAGTGGAAAGGCATTTCTTACATTTCTTACACTTGATCCCAAATGAAGCCCAGTTACAATTAGAAATACAGACGCACAAACACTGAAAAAGAATAAAGAAAAATATTTGTTCAATATATGTTAAAGAAAATAAAGATATTAGAAGATCAGATTATTTCAATATCTTTTCAATATACCCCCCCCCTTTCACACACAAACACACACACAAACACTGACCCAACACCCCATTTGTTTGGATAATTTCTTCATGACTGATCAGCTTTGGTGCTTTGGTTATAAACAATCAGATATGTTTGTTGTATTGCATCATAATTTGCTGTCACACTGAGTGAGATTAGCCTGTCATGCCTGGTGATGAGGAGGGCAGTGTCGTGATGGGAAGGATCGCTGTCATCAGGAACATTCTGTCCCTGCTGCCAGACACAGAAATTGTGCAGGGTCGTGGCGGCGTTGAAGTTCACAGTGGGCCCTTCCTGTGCGGGGCGACAGGTGAAGCACTGCAGTGAATTACTGAGCGCTTCCTTTGTGTGTTGTGTCTACCGTACACTCTTCCATTGTGTTATACCAGAGACACAATAGAGATAGAATAGACAGGCCACTTAGAGAATTCTGAATGGAGCTCTATGGGAGAATTCTGTTATGGCAAATATGGCAGTTGGATGTCCCTGATGGAGTTGTTCAGGATGGGTTCAGGATGGGTCCAGTTGAAGTTTTGCAACTTGCGAGGTGGATAATATAATACATATGCACGCAGCAGCTATATAAGGTTAAAATTAGACATGGTTTTGTTAGTTTTGTACAGTGAGCTAACTAACTTCAAGCTCAAATCAAAACAATATCACTCCACTGCCCTCTGCGGCACCACTCCACACATCGAAGCGCATTGTAAAGCAAAGCGCAGTACTACGGCTTTGTTGATGTGAGCGGTGTTCGCAACTTTGTTTATGTTTCTATTTACGGTGCCAGGGCTGTGTAGAAGTAGCCTAGTTTTTTTCTATACACATAAAGAACGGAAAGCCACCAAAATGTGAGGAGATGTGAATTAACTTGGAATAGCTGGCTATACATTTAAACTTTTTTTTTTAATGAGATTTGTCGTGATTGTATACATTGACGTATTGATAGTACAGTTATGGCTCTCTCTCTCCCCATTCATTTCAAAACAGTCTTTCTAATAACTGCCCGGAGGCGTTTCCAAAATGGCTGTGGCAAGATTTGCCTATAAGGACTTTGGTTATACCGTTTCAACACATCTATGCATGAGAGGATTTACTATAGGTGGAGGGGTAGAGAACAGTGTGCACCTTGGAAAACTGTGAGAGGAGTGGCAGAGAGGACTGACAGCCAGTGTTGCAAATGCAATATGAAAATTAAATTATGCAAAGCAAAATTGTGTATAGCTGTTTTCAACCGCAAAAGAGGAATTCCAGACATGAGATCAAAAATGTTCACATGCAAGGCTGTCAAGACGTCCTCATGTTCAATGGAATTTAATATAGTTTCACCTTAGCTACATGGCAAAGCCGAGCCCCACAAGCCTCACCAGTTCTTATTTGCAGGTGGCAAGCTTCACAACACATTCTTTTTTCTTTTTTGCATGAGCCTTCTTTGAGACTTTGAGACTGACAAGGCATGCAGTGTCCTCTAAAATAGAGACCAATAGAGACCAGAGGCCTCAAAGTCCAGACCAGGGACACCTGCCCGTGACGTCAGCCATACTGGAGCACTGGCTCTCACCTGTTCGTTGTGGATGACGACTAGCTTGACTATCATGATGTTGATCAGGTTTCCTACAGTGGGGTCCCTGTATACCGCCGCTACCTGTAACAAGAGAATACACACAGACAAAACGATGCAAACCTCCTCCATCCTAAAACGACGCACATTAAGAGAAAGAGAATGAGAGAGTCTGTTTATCATCAGAAAAACACTACCGCTGTGCTAGTTCAATTGAACTCCAACATACAATTTAATCAAAGTAGTAGAGCTTTTTTGAAGTGAAAAGAGAGAATGGCTGTAATATGGGCATCACTTCAATAGTTTACATTTAATTAACTGGGTATTACAATTCCTCGGCAGGTCTTACAAGACGTGACCCAGCAACACACCAGTACTCCACTCGTTTGTCCCATTGGGTCAGTGGGCTCCTGGAGCGAAGGCTGGTCTCCTGGTGGTGGCTCATTAGCAAACATCTAGCATGGGGCTGAGCCCCGCTGAAATGGCTTGAGCTTGAGCCAGGACAACGCCTCTTTGCGTGTCATGTCACCCCAAATTATCTGTGTGTGTCTATGCCACAGCATCATGGGATCAAAGAGACAGAAATGAGGTGGCTAGAGTCTGCTTTGAACCGCACACACAACAAGGTATCCACTAACAAGCACTGGGGACCAGTAGGAATGTACACACACACGCACACTTTCTCACGCCGCTCTCTATCTCCGTCTGTTCTAATTGCAATGCAGAAAAACATGACATCATCATATCAGAGAACTAACAATGCTTCCATTAGCCTCCCTCACTGGCATGCCGTCACCATGCCAACACTGGATCAGACTTGGCTTGCCAAGTCGGCCTAAAAAGTTTTTTGTTTTTATTGAAGGCAGCAAAGAGCGCATATGTACGTTTGTGTGCGTGCGCGCGTGCGTGCGTGTGAAGGGTTTTTGTTTGCTGAAGGGTGCTTAGGTAGGGTATTGAACCCATGACATTTCAGCTGGGACTCACACCATAAAGCTTATCCTGTAGAAATGAATACACATGGCCCTGGTATTGTCATTTGTGTTTATAATTGGCAATCCTCAGGAAAATGTATATTGCATTGGTCTAATGCTCTATGAGCCTGACCTGAGAGCAGAGATGCGACAGAAGCCTATATTACCCAGAGCCATGCATGTCTAAAGAGGTGGAACTACCGTTCCCATGACACACAGAACCCAATTACACACAAACTGCATTCGTTTAAGTGAAGCAGTTTGGTCAATGTGGAGGGATAATGATAGGGTCACGTCAGAGACTCACTCAACACAGTAGTTGTAGCCATTATCATACATATACCTGGCTTTTCTGTATAGCTATGAAGCACACAAAGCAAAACACAATCATCAATCAATTCTCTCGAACAAGTAATTTTGAGAAACTGTATTTTACTTACTACTGACATGATTGTTAGGATGTAGTGCTCTAGGTTCTGCCCGTGGTGCCGCGCCATTTTGGCATCCGCTGTCACCATCAGCTCCACATAGCGGGGGTAGGAGAGGAAACGCTTGCGCCTGGTCGGCGCTCTGTGGTGTCGACTCGAGTTGACGCGTTGACCCTCTACTGCGGCTTTAACCATGTCCAGGGTCTCTCCCATGCTTCTGCCACTCTCAAAACGCACTGGTGTCTTCGGCTTGTTCTCTGTGTTATTAAAAAACATCAATTTTATTCGACATACTAAAGAGAGAACAGGCATTTCATCTCTTATACTGGATGGTCGTACAGTAGATTTAAGACTACTGTTACACAAATACCTCCATGAAAGTATTTTATTGATCCCTGAGGAAAAATAGAGACAACTGTAGATATATGGTATAACTTTATGATTCGCAGGCATGAGGGAGCGTGGTGCATTTACTGTTTCATCCTAGGCACATTCCAATTACATAACTGTAGCGTACAAGACTTTTGATGAAGCTCAGCGATAAAGGTATACGTCATTCCTGTAAAGAACAGTTGTACCAAATCCCACAGGTGAGCATTGAGATTATGCAGGTTAGAAATCACATACAAATGCCACGATGACAATATATATGAGTCATAGGATACAAAATAACCTTTACTCCACCAGATGACCACTGTGAACCAAACCCCTCTTCCCCACACACACACACACACACACACACACACACACACACCGGAAACCTTTAATTTTTGAGTCAAGGCTGACCGTCTTTAATGACACCCTGAGACAGAAGAAGGAAAACCATTAGTTGACACATGGTCAACTGTTTTTGCAGCCAACTTCTTTTGCTTCTAAATGGTCCTCAGCTGAAACGCACATGTCTAGAAAAGATGACGGGGCTTTGAGCTGCACTATGAATTCCTTCACCGTGACCATGAAAAAGAGGATCACAACAGTAAGAGCTCAGGGGAGCCACGGGTGGATTTAGCACATAATAACCCACCCTAATGCTGAAACACTAATGGGTGTTACCTAGTGTAAACAGTAGGTAAAGTGGTGGTGTATTAGATAGTATTTTGGCCTGGGTATTTCTATACAATGTGAACACATTATTCCTAAACAGAATTAGCAGTTGGATATGAACACATCCACATTATTATCAAGTGTGTTATGGAGACCTGGCCAATAACTGATAATATAAGATAGAATATAGAAGATAGTAGATACGATATATATATAGACATTATTGTTCTGAAGGAAAAATGTCTTGGACACATACAGTATCTGATGTAAAAATACAAATAACACATACTATAGACGCTCACCCATAGACATACGCACACACAATTCATGCATAGATTGCATGCGCCTACAAATTGCACAGCAAATGGCATTAAATGGCTCAACATAATACAGTGTGTGTGCAGTATGAGTAAAGCAGCCTCGTCAATATACACTCATCATGACATGTATACTGTATAAAAACGAACATTCTCTCCCATTGTTCATCAGTTGAAGTAAAATATGTATGACTTCTTCTATACACAAAAAAGGTTTCTATCTCTCAAATGTTGTTAGTCAGCATTTCACGTTTGCTAATATAATCCCTCCACCTAACACGTGTTAAGTCAACATTTTGATTATACTGCATGATTATTGCACATGTGTGTAATGGACTGGTCACAAACTATAAAAGTTGCAGTTTTATCTTGAAAAAGGACATTCCTTCAGTCAGCATGCAAAGTGCACTCTCCCTCAAACCTTCTGCAGCATTGTGTTGTGTGATATACAGTAGCTGCACCTTTTAGAGTAGCCTTTTCTATTGTGAGTTGGGCTCCCAACTTTGGCATGGTGGAATAGGACCAGCACTATCTGATTGACACCCAAGGCCCACAACCTATGAAGGAGGTGTAGTCGCTGTTCAACCCTGCAGACACCACCTAACTGAACACTCCTTGTCAGCATGCCGTATCTTCTGGTCATGGATAACAACTGGTAAGTGGTCTGCAATGGATTTGGGTAAAACCATCTCCTCTCCTCCAAATACACAGTAGACCTAATAAATGATATCATTAATTGCACTCTTCCAGAAAGCATAACTACATGTAAACAGGCAGCGTACTCTGTACAACACGTTCCTAAAATATAGACTATCTAACGTGTCACATTCTGAAAACTGAAATACCAGCTTTACTAAAGTGTAATATTGAGTCATTACAGTACCCATTACAAATTCTAAATACTCATTGAAGACTTTCAATGTTTTCTGGCCAATCCTCTGTTGCTCTAATAATAGTGAAACATCCCATTGTCCTCTGAACACAAACTCTTTCCAGAGTCACAAAGAGAGAGTCTGTAACTTTAAGGTCAGGAGAAACCTCAACGAAGTGCTGCCCCCGGTGGGCGAGGCAAAGCGTGACTCCCTGGCACAAAGACGCACAACTCTCGCCATCCTGAGGCCCTGTCCAGTGCCAACGCAAGTGTCCGTGGCTGCGCCAAGTCTGCCTGTGCCCGTGTGCCCAGCCTAGGCCTGAACAGGGCCTTGTCGTTTCCTGGAAAAATCCCTTCAAGGCCAAGCCCTATAAACCCCTATAAACTCATCCGCCCAGATACACTGACATTAAAGGTATTATCAAAGCCTAAAATAGACTGTGATGCCTCTATTTACTGTAGTGTCAAAACATGATGAAAGTTGAATAATAAATTTAAAAAAAGTATGGAGAAAAATTGGGAAATATGGCCACTGTAATAATAGCCATTAAATCAGATCAGATTAGCCACACACAACATTTCCCAAATCGTCTAAGGTTCAAATCCCTTCTCGCTGGGGAGTGAGGTGCTACTTACAGACATGAGAAGACAGGCTGCTGTAATGAATCGACAGACAGAGAGTGACTTCATCCTCCTGGCACAAAGTCAGCGTCACTGGGGCATCTGCACTATGCGTCACAATTTATTCTGGATTCTCTTTCGGAGATTCTCTCTCAGATAACTGAGCCAGCTAAAACGTAATGAGCATGATTCTCTTCTACGCTGATATGAGTTTATACACTCAGCAATCCTGTTTTTAGATACGTGCATGCATTTATGGCCAGTGCATTAAGGGAAAGTGCAAACAATACATTTATTGTATTATACTGATATCTAATATATATCAATGAATGCAATATATAATTTGGCCTCAATTATTTAATACATTTCCAGGAAGGAATATACCTATGAATTATGTTTTTCTCATGTTATGTTTATCTTAATAAATAATTACTCGGAGCACAAACTTACTATTAGGTAAACGGAACCTACATTATGTCTTATGTTCAACGTACTGATAATGAATGATTAAGATAAACAAAACGGAATTGGATCACTTAAACCATGTAGTGACAAAAGCTGAACTTGGTCGAGAGACTCACAGAGGAGGGATGTCTGCATGAACAACAGAGAAACAGCTTTACACATGTATTACACATACTAGAGTCTATATGTTGAACATACAGTACACACACATGGTTAGGTGCTTGTAGAGGTCTTCAGAATAGAGGGGGTCTACTCCACCTCCTTCGTCTTCAGAATGGGACCACCGGGAAGGGGACAGGCTGTGTTGTCTGGGTGTGGCTACACATTGTTGCTATATAACTGATATTCCACTATGTGCACAGACTAGTATCTCTCACCTAAAGTCTCTACACGCACCACAAGACAGTTGATGTACTGTAGCTCTTTGTGTCTCTGTGACATATCTGATGTCTGATGGGAAATGGGAAACTTTACTCCTCCTAGTGTCATTAAGGTCTATTAAACTAAACGTAACTGTACTTCTGTTATTTATTATGGCTCGGAAAATCCACAAAAGTTCACTAATTCACTTATTGTATGGATGTTTACAAGAAATAGAATTTATAAGACTTTTTAAGATTTAAACAACTTTTACAGGCTTGTGCTTGCATGGCTCTCCATGCCATATAGTATTACAATTGTTTTGTGAGCAAACATCTGCGTAAGAAGCTGAATTTAGTTTATTTAAGTTTAAGTATTCTTCACCAATAAACTTAATTGACTTAACTTTAAATAAATGTTTGATTTGACTTTAAAAAAAATGTTGACCCGTAACTCAATAATGTTTTTTATTGCCCACTAAATACAGAACATAACACAAGCTTGCATTAAACCAGGTCCACTGTTGCTATGGAATACATCACTGTCACTGTATCTAGCGTCTACCATACATAAGCTTTGTTGTTTGTGCGTGCATGAAAACCAGACTGAAATAATGCCGCTGGATTCATGTTCTGTGACCCTCTGTTACCTCTCTTGTCAAACATACCAATGAGGAACACACAACTTCATTGTTGAGCTAGTTAACATTCTTTTACAACTACCTGCTGTGTCTCACAGCATCCTATCCCCCGGGTGCCAATTAGACAGCGTACCTTACAATGGGTTAAGGTACTGCCATGGGTCCTATACAGGTCCTATAACGTGACACAGACAGGCAGTTGAACAGTAGACAGTAGAATGCCTAGAGGTATATAAAGACGACTCAAGCCCCTGCAGACATAGGGACAATTAAGTGCAATTCTGTGGCTAGACAGGGAGAAGGCAGCTAATCGTTGCTGCTCAAGACTTTTAAATGTGAACTGCTGTGACTTTTGACCCCATGGGAAGCAGTAGGCTTTGTGCACTTACAAGCGCTCTTAGGGTTGTTATTTCGAGGCCAGGGACAAGAGGGCAGGGTGGTCACTGTGAGATTGTGTGTGAAGCAACCATAATTCTGAATGGGAAATTGGCTGTTTTTTGCACATGGGTAGATGAAAATTCAGCAATTAATGTTTTTCAATAAAAAATAAGGTAAATAAATAATAAATTAAAAAAACGATTTAAACAAATTGCTTAACTAAGCAAGTTACTCTAGACCTTTAAAATATTTGTTTTATTATAAATGAATATTCACATGTGGTAATGATTTAAATGTTTTCTAGCATAGAACGTATTTCTACTTTTCATAACAAGTTGTTGTATGTCGTTTAGTGAGCAGCGCTGACCTCATTGTTAAAGGCTGCTCAAAACCACACTCATAAAACCAGATTACTGGCAAACCCTCTTCCACAAAACAACAAAGAAAGACCCTTGGATGACTGACAGCCACAGTCGCCCAGGCGATGACCCTGCCGGTTCGGCGTGAGCGTAGCCAAGGCTAGCTCAGCAAGGGACCAGGCAACTGCCCCTCACACATGTCAGCACCTCTGGCCATGTCACCATACAGCCAGTGTCGCTCACAGCGCTTCGACACCTCCGACTGGTCCCTTCTTGTCTAGAATGCCCATAGAGCAGACAGTGGCAGAAAATAGATGCAGAGGGGATTTGCCACAGGAATCCCTAGGCAACAGCACACATTTAGTTTGCTAGTGCTCCGGCTTCAGGGCCGAAGAACACGTGGCAGCCATTCAAGTTATAGATGATCTATAGGCTGCCTGCCCTTGTCCAGGTTACCATTCAGCCTCAGTCAGATGATGAGAAAATATACATGTCTCACTGTGATGCAACACAATAACACGTGGAGGTTGACACAAGCTGACAAGCAGAGTCCAAGGTCAAGGTCCCCCATAATTCAACAAACAATGAAGACTATATTTATCAAACGGCTATTCCCGTCTAGAACGATACCCCCGTTTAAAAGCACAGTCAACAAACAAGTCTTTGCTTGTGTGCAGCATAATGGCAATGCAGTGGGCAGAGAGGTTACCTTACAAATGCAGGTGTAAGAGAAGAAAGGCAGAATTGGCAGCTTCGAAACAGACTGGGTTTGCTGCCAAGCGTCTAGCTGGACAGACGGACACATGCAACGCAGACCAGCCTTGCCCAGATTGACGGGGAAAGATTCCCACCCTGCTACATAAGCTACTACACTAAAACACTGATCATCCTACATACAGTATGCATAGGACCAACACATAGGCCTACTGATATGTATGCTTGTCGTGCACGCTACAGAAAAACACGCACACATACAGACACGCACTTATCTGGCTAACCCCTAATCTGCACCCACTCACACAGATGCACGCACAAGCAAACAACAAACCCAAAACCAACTCTCTGTCCGACAACAATAGCTACTTCCTGATTGGATGGGGGGGGGGGAGCAGTGGCTCATCCCAAAAGCCTCAAACCAGCCCGTAACGTGCAGAGAGAGAGAGAACACGTGTGGGTGCTCAGC
Source organism: Amblyopsis rosae (assembly GCA_025399935.1). NCBI lineage: Eukaryota > Metazoa > Chordata > Actinopteri > Percopsiformes > Amblyopsidae > Amblyopsis > Amblyopsis rosae. The sequence goes on along the minus strand of JAODTR010087283.1, from coordinate 26,078 downwards.
GTCTGTATGTCACACAGCTATAGCCACCTTCCCTGACCTCATTCAAGAGTCACAGGAGGCCCAAAACAAAGGGGCCTGATGCGCGCGCACACACACACACACACACACACACACACACACACACACATGCACGCATAGTTCCAGCTACCACAGCCAAGCGAGCCAGTAAACCCCACAAGCACCTCTGTGGAGGAAGGCGGGAGCTCAAGGTCACATGGGTCCGTCCAGTGTGTGACTCCAAACAAAGGGGGAAGTGAGGTCACAGTCAACAAGTGCCTCCATTCACGTACACTAAAGCGCACGGGGGAAGCGGGCAGCGACTCAAGTCGGCTGGTTCAAACCTGTGGAGGCGGCGGGGCTTTTTCCATGTAAATAAACCTATAGACCTGACACTAGCATTTGAACTACAGTAGCATGTATACACAGTGGCACCAAGGGGGAATCCCATATGGTGAATGTGCTGGCTTGGGCATAGATGCTGTGTGTGCCAAGGTTTGTAACATCAAAGCTGTTGCTAGTCACTTCATGCTTCAAACTGCCCTGTGCGAGATAGCAGCCTGCTTTCAAGGCCAAGAACTAACCCGAGCTGAATTTGATATCATTGCTTCAGCTGGTAATCTCTGCTGTCAAGATATCTATTTTCATATAACTCTTTATTTATTGAACAAAATATAGAATTCTAATGCCCGAAACTGTGAGCCAAAGAGAACCTTTTTGGCATGTCGGCACTTCGGCCTTTGAAAGCAAATGGAATGAAAGAAAGAGAAAATAATCTACCCCTATCGCCAGCCACCCTCATCCTTGAGGCTTTCTGCGTTGAAGGGGCGACACAGAGATTCACATGCAAGCCCCCAGACAGATAGCCTTCAGAAGGATTCATTAAGGGCCATAGCACAGTTGTGATCTCTGCCTGACAAGATTCTTCTGCTAGAGCTCTTAAAAGCTTCAATCAGGCAGTGACAGAAACACTGTGCCTTTAAACATGAATCAGCCACTCAGCAGGTTATGTAATCTATCTAAACAGTGACCATACTACTCATGGTGGCATGCACATACAGCAGTTAGGAATAATATAATGAATTATGCTTCGCCATACAAAGCTTAATTAATGGGAATGGGTTTGACTTTTCTGTCATGGATTTTTATTTCAATGTGAGAACGTGTTTATATTTGATTAGATTAATTTTCGTTCTCCCCTATTTACTTTCCCAGACAAGGTATTTGTCTATTGCTAGGCCTTCATTGATTTTTTTCTTAACTGATTTTGCCTAGTAAAATAAAGTTCAAATTAAATAAATCGGGCCTAAATAAATAAATAAATAAATAAATAAATAAATACATAAATAAAGTCACAGTCATTGCAAGAAAAACAAAGATCAGTGATGGTAAAAATTGGTTTAACAACAACACACCAGCAGAAAACAGCTGTAAAATGGCAAATGAACATGTCACAGCTGCTAAAAAAAAGAAACATTTTTAAGCACTTGACACAAGTTGACAGGTACTGGATGTGTGGCTAGAAATAAGGCAACCGTAAACGTTTTTACTAGTGTGGAAATATCCTTCCTTTTCTTTCAACAGATTTTCACCAATGTCTACAAGTTTGTAATAGCAATGGAAACACTGACCTACCACAGACAACAAGGCCCAGTTATAGCTCTATTTGTAACTTATACCTTTGTGCATTGTGTACCATACTGACTAACATGAGCCACTATCTAAATGTACACCATATCTCATCTGAGGTATCTTTCTGATGATATGCACTTAGCTTGTATCTTGGTTCTTGCTTGACAAAAAAGCAACTTGTTTAATCTTTGTTGGGTTGAAATATAAGCTTCCTAGAAAAATCGACAGAAAATTAAACTTAATTAAATATAATTAATTGGGCTTGTAAAACTTAATCGAGATGGTATGACAGATGGTAGAGAACGCTTGTAAAAGAATGAAATATCTACAGTATGTGCTAACACACTTTCCTCTCCTTAATAAAGTAATAAAGTAAGTGCATAATAAATATAAGCTGCTGAACTCAAATAAGTTCCTTTTTGTTTATGTATGTCTCCACTACTAAAACTGTAGTAAACAGACCTTAGCAAAGATAAACAGTGTGATGTAATTTGCAGTTTCTCCCCATGTCTATATATTGTATGTTACACTACATCACAGTGTTGCAGAAGTACTGTATAGGGACATTGGCTAGAACATACAGGACATCAAGGTCTCTATGGTGGTCCTGTGTTGCAGACACTTTGGAATCGGAGGAAGAAAGTTAATCCTGGAATTACTAACAGTATATTTATGAAAGTAGAGGATCATGCAAGGATAAACAATACATGCACAAAAAGCTGTTAAACTGTAGCCAAATGCAGCATGTTTAGATTGACAGCAAACATAGGCACCGTGCTGCGAATGGACAGACAACCGTAAGACAACGAGTATCATTCTGCCAACGAAGACACAAGTGGTATGGTGCAATCTTAAAATGAAATAGACAAGAAGCCATTTATCACTGCATCTACAGTGTGTGATAAGGCTGTGGACACCTCAGTCCTAAACCAGCCTTTTATTCCCACTACTCATTGTGCATCTGCTGCCCTTTGATGCAAACCTGCAGGTATCTCCTCATACACATCTACCATATCTGACTATGTTCCATCTATTCACCCAGGTTAAAGCAACATTAAGTCGTATGTCTACTGAATGAATGCAAATTTACAAATGAATATATTATGGAAATGAGATGCTCCACTTACATGGGTCTTGATTGGGCTTTGTAACAACATTGTAAAAGATGGTTACAGCCTTGTTAGAAGTCTTTTACAAAAGCCCCACCCACAGTCCTTTAGGGGGAGCATATTTAAAAAGAGAGCTGCCTGAGAGACACTCCAGCGCTCCCTCTCGCTCTCTCTCTCTCTCTGTTTACCACACACAGACTAAAGGATTGAAAGGGGGAAGCATATTAAGGAGGTATTGGCCGTTCCCATCATGTCAATCCAGCTATGCTAAACCTCAGCTACACACAATGGTCACCACTAGGCAACAATGGCCGTGTTCAGACAACAAGCAAATGAAGCGTCCTGCACATGCACAAATGCCGCCCAGAAAGCACTCCGCGAGCGCTGTTTTAAAGCCTTCCGTCGCACTGAACTCTTCCTCAGTCGCCCTGCTTTCTCTTGAGGGCCTCTCCACCATAAAAGCTCTAATGAAACTAAGGGAATATTCAAGCAGCTTCCCAAACAGAAAACCTCTCCAGTTCTATTCTTCTCAAACACCAAACTAAATACAAATTATTTATTCTCTCTGAGGTCCTGCCATCACCATGGGTGTGAGTGAACGCTCCAGACAAAACATTCAGCAGAAATAAGTGTTCACTCAATTAAGACAGATATTTCAACAAGAACGATTAATCATAGCTCAAATGAATCTCTCTTCTTGCCAATCTGCAAGCCAAAGACCGTGACTAAATATAATGTGTGCTTTTAGCACACTTTTTCATTGCTGTGTGTCTCAGAGTGAATACGGGTCAACAGACTGTAAGTGTTGGGGGTAATAGACAGACAGTGGTTGCAGGCAGGGTAGTTAGTCAGTCTGACGTCTGTTACCTGAGGCAGCGCAAGGCTCTGAGGTGGCTTGGCTTGTGGGAATCTTAGTCTTCCTCTCATGTCTATAGACAAGATGAGGTTTGCTGTGCTCTTCAGAATGTTCCTCCCCCTCTGCATTCATCAGAGGTTCCATAAAGTACTCCCCATGTTGTGTGGTGAAAGTCCCAACCTGAAGCAGAAAATTACAGGATGAAGATTTGAATTTAAAGCGTTTGCTTGCATGTGTGTGTGTGTGTGTGTGTATTGGCTGTACATATACATGACATACTTTTATAAAGGGACTTAATACCTAACTGCAATAATTTAGTATTACGCTCAAGCACAATAGTGTACGAATTGTAATAGAATAACAATACCTTTCTGTCACATACATTAATATAATAAAAATGTGAATGCAAAAATGTAATATTTCTTGTATTATATATTCTGTACCAAGATATATATATAGACTATACCAAGTCTACAAAACATGTTGTGCCACTGCTTTCCCCAATATGTGATAGCAATATGATTATGACTCAATAAAGTTTTTACCTTTCAGATTGATTTTCATATCCACAAAATCCCTAAGTAAACAGTCAACATTGAGCGGGAGAAATTATGTCATCATATGGGGACAGAACTGTTGGAGGAATGCTAATATTGATTTGGCAGCTGAGTCCCTCACAAAGCTGCTTAGCTCACTCAACCATGTTGCACAATGGTGTTTGCATGGTAATTCCATCCACACACTTAAAAAGTGGACAGTGGAATGTTCTTTTGAATGGCATTACTCCATGTCTATCTCCACAAGTGATGGACATTTGACAGCAGAGAACATGGAGATTTGGTATGGAAAACTATATATATATATACATCATTGTGTAACTTTCCTCTCCCTTTCATGGGCAGGATTAGCAGCAGGCGTGAGACATTCCCAATCCATGTAAGCACTACAGGCTTTGAGTGCTCAGTGTACATGTTCAGTGCTGCAGCGTTAATGACTAGCTTGTAAAAACATGACAACGTGGAAACAGCCTTGACACAAGTGTGGCGCACTGACATAAATGCAGTGTTTGTATACAAGACAGTCGGCATACCTGTACGATATGTAGACATGAAGGCATTTAGGCAGTTGGGTATTATACAGATAAGAACACCCCTCTCCTCAAAGCTGGGACAAGGTACGTTCATTAGAATGATTAACCCTGAAGTTAAACTAACCCGAAGTTCACAGCCAATCAAACGTAGGCTCTGGTGGAAGGCTCTGGTGTCCCTGAGAGTTGAGGCTTCGCGCACCATTTGTCAATACCGCACCCTGTTTGTATGACCAGACAGTTCTCTTCCTGGTAGCTTCTATGCTGTATTAGGCTAGTAGATAAATGTCATATTCATTCCTATTGCCATTTAGTAACCGCTCAAAGCGTATGAAGAGTTTACAGGTGAAGTGGCGTGTTGTAGATGCAGGGAAGACTGTTTGCACAAAGGCAGACAAACTCAGTTCTCTACTGTACCTGCTGAGTCATCTGTCCACATATTTGATTGCAAACAGGGCGTAAATGTGCTACCATGTGTGCTCTTTTTACACAGATGTTTAAAGGAAAGACAGCAGCCACTTTCTTTCTTCAGGGCATATGCAGCTCCATGCATTTCTATTATGTAAGCAGTGTAAGAAAGCAACCTCACTGAGGAGCTGATATTTCCCACGGTGGGGACCAGCAAGCGGGTTCTTACAACCTTCACCGCCAGAGGTTAGAGCATTTCCTCTTGTATCTTGGTTTGTCAAAGGCACCGCTCACTTTGAAAAGACCCAGCTTCCCTAATCCACCCTGCAGGTTTGCTTTAAGGCAGGACTAAACTTGTGTGCGTGTGTGCATGTGTGCGCGTGCATGCGTGTGTGTGCATGTGCGTGTGTGTGTGTGTATGTGTGTGAAGTTACTTTTCTAGTGACCCCATTGTTTTTAAGGCTTAATCCATCCTTAAATGCCTCATTGTTCCTGGCCCCAGTCATTAGAGATGGACTGATTTATGAGCCAATAGCCTCTGGTTATGTCTACATGTCAGGCTCAATGAGTGACGAGTTAGATAACTAACATTCATTTGGTGAAAAGGGATAAGTGAGTAATGTTTTAAGGGGACATTAATGGATTATATTTAAATCATGCATGAATATGTGATATGCTCTAAGTGCATCTACAAAAAGCAGTACTGTCATTGATTGAGCTGGTTTCTACTGCTAGTAGATACGACCACATGAAATCCAACGGTCACATCTGAGTTCAAGCAAGTGTCCCTGTGCCAATATCTGACCCATGAAGTCATCCCCTTCAGATCTGATTCCCTCTCATTGCAGCCTGCACGCTAAAACAGTCTGAACATTCATGATTCTCACGTCATACTCTAAACAGGATGGGATCTTCCTGTTAGACTTTTACTACAGCCTGTAAGTTCCCAATGATACAACAGGTGGCGATATAAAACAGACATAGTGTAACACGAGTAGCATACAATAATACTATGAACACTGCTTACTGCACAGGGCTATATATAGTAATAATAAATAATATGATAACCTACTTGTTTAGCCTCATTGAGCTATATATTAGCTGTTTAGTGTTTTTCAGGTTTTTTTTTTTTGAGTGATTTGCGTTAGAATAGCAGCCAAAAGAATGATTAAAAGAAAATGCGATAGGGCTATGATACAGAAATAAAACTTGCCAGAGTTTAATATAAGAGGATGTAGACACCACGGGGTATGGGGCTGTTCTCAGAGTGGCCAATGACATGTCTAGCCTATCACTTGCGCTCGTGTGTACGTCATTTGTACAGGATGGCTACTCAGGCAATGAATGGAATCTGTAAAACTGAGAATGAGTTAATGGACACTTCTGAGTGACTGCTAAAAGTTTGAGGGGGAGAAGAAGAAGTGATACTCACAAGACCAGTGCACAAACTGAAGACGGCAGGGTATTCTGTCTTGGCGTTGACGTGTCCGCGAAAAAAGCAGTGGCGCATATCGCCGGGCTGCTGGAAGTTGGACTCGGTTAAGTTACTGCGCTTCGCTCCCAAGTGTGTAACTGCATACGAAGGGGCAATAAAGTCCGAGTCTGCAGTCAGATTGAGATGAAAGCGGTCTCCAAACGCGTCAATCCTGTATAGAGCCCGTAAACCCGATAGATCGTCATTTAAACTTCTCTTTCTCCTCTTGTAGTGCAGCGCGTGGGGGAAAGACTCTCCAAAATCATTCACACGGAGTGGTGTGATAACTTCATAGGAGGATGATAACTGATTGATTAAACTTTCTAAACAGAAAAGTAAAGTAGTTTGTGTTAAACATTTAAGGGAAAATAGCGGCATCACTTGAATAAGTCAATTTCTAACACGCAATATTGAAAACACTGTTATGAAATCATGAAATCATCATTCTTATCCCAGACATTTGAGAACGTCATCATTCTAGAAGAGAATTGTATCCTGTAATAAAACACTACCCTACCTTGTCTTGGGTGAAAGCTGTATTGCATCGAGTTCCGCGCGAGTGCTGAGAGATGACACATTAGTCCAAACAGACAAATTGCAAGCTGCATGATTTCCTCCGCGAAAACACCGGGGTCTCGTCTCCAAGGCAGTACCCTCACACAAGCGGCGCCCCCTCTCCTTTTCCCGGCTTGTCAGTAACAGGTCGTGCGATATGCGGAGGCTCTATGCAGCACAACTCCTGCAAAGTGCACTGGCCTCATCGCATTAGTGAATTTGCATCCACTACCCTCTATAAAGCCGCACTATTTATTATAACATTCCCCCTAAATTGCGGTGTAATTCAAACTATGTCTACAGGAGAGGAGGGATAGGTGCCAAGTAAGCTTTCTTTTAGTCATCCATAGCAAACCCCTTGCACCCTAAGCTCGCAAACTTGCAACGCCCCTTGGCCGTGGAGCCAATAGTGTGTGTGCCTCGTCCATTATTGTGATGGTGTGTGTTTTGCTCAAATGCAACATTAATCTAGATACCGTCATGCTATTCGACGTTTCTGTTATTTTATTTGTTTTGTAATTTAGACTTGCCTTCCCGAACATATCTTAGGCTACATGTATTTGGGTAGGCCATTAGGCCTACTGATATTAGTGTTAGCCTACACTATAGGCTAACAATAGGCCTGTGGGGGAATGTGATTAAAGAGCTTGCTTGAGTGGACCTTCTTGGTCATGATGTGGTGATGGAGCGTTAGTTTTTCATTAGGCGTTTAAGCACGTAAAGTCTTGCACCCACTTGATGGACATGTGAAAGGACTTTTTTTCTTACTCCACTGGCCACTGCTGTCACAGTATTGTGCTTAATTAGATTCGGCGAGCTCACCGGAAACATTTTTTGACTCGGGAAGTCGAGGGTGTTATACACGGAATAAAATTATAAACATAAGTCTAGGTTGGTTCTCTACGCTATTTTAACGAGTAGCACTATGAAAACAAAACACTATAGAGTAAAATTAAAGTTAAGTAATTACTTTAAAGGCACATCATTATATAAATTAGCTGACTATATTGTAAATTATCCAAGAGTAAAAAACAAAGTATGCAAGAGTAAAAACATAAAAGATAAATGTGATTTATCTAAGTTTGCAGCAGGACAATCTACATATATTTAGCCTACTGTAATACTACAATTGAGAGTTTTGCAATTTAAATGTGAGTTATTTTAGTCAATTTTGTGTTATCAGTACTCCTAATAGGCTAATCGCAGCAGGATGTTCTGCCCTGAGTTGCCCTTAGTTGCTCCTAATTGCCAGCAACATGAGGTCACTGCTCTGCAGATCAATTGCCTATTGACAAACTAGCTAATTGGTTCACATCTGCAAGGAAATCTTCTTGGTTAACCCTCTTCCTCACTGGGCCTTTGACCAGGATTGGCCCTATGGGGTCAACAAAGAAGAATGGTTAAAGGTTATGTTGCTGGGATGGAATTTGGACTGATGGAGCATTTGCAAGGGCCATGGGTTTTTAGAGAATCTAACATTTTTATATGGCTGTATAAGTCAAAATGTAGTCTATATGATCTATATCATATGATATATCCTTTAGCATGGATGATTAATGACAGCAACATTGGCACTGGTCTACAGTACATATCACATAATTGTATAACTATACAAAATAATATATATAGTCTCTATAGTATGTACAGTCTCATTTGTATAAATGTTGCATCATGTAATATAATTCAACAATATAATTGTAATGAATTATTCAGTTTTTGTAATGTAACAATATGTCATTTTAAGTTTTTTTCAGCCTCAGCCTTTTCTAGAGTAAAGAAATAGTCCATGTTTGTTTTTTCTCACCACAGTGGATCATTTACTGTTTTGTCGGTTGCTGACCCTGATTTGTGATGGTATAAAGTATGTATTGGTGTGGCTATGTGTTTGCAATTTTGCTATTGTGGCAGTGTTATAACACTGTAGATGCCAAAATAAGATAATACAACCTAGCAATACATATACAGAAATAAAATGTACATCTATATTTTCTCTTTTAACAAAAATATTTTGTTATAATTCTAGAAGAATAGAAGAGCAGAGGGCCATGGCCTACACAATCAAACAATGTTGATCAAATGTTACAGAAACTTCAATGAGAACAGGCAGACACGGTTGTCACATATGATTTTAAGACATCTAAAAGCTAATGTAAAAACCACTGCAGTCACTCCTGCTGTACTCCGTAACTAAAGACAACCGTAGGAGTCCATCTACTGACATGGCAGGTGATTGATCAACCTTGGGTTCGACTCCCCACCATTTTTGCCCATCTCAAGCAAAGTCCAACTCCAGGACAGGGATCCAGAGCTACTCTCATATGGTTCACTGGGTTTTAACTCCACAGCCATAGCTGTGATCTATGCCTCCTGATATACATCAAGACTGTTCACTCCCTGCAGTGTTACAACCTCTGCTTTCTTTGACTGCTGTTTGCACATGTAAGAGGTTTCCCTCAGAGAGAAACACTTCCTTACACTTAATAAACAAACAGCACATATATAAAGTACTGTATTATAGAACAGACAGTGACTGTTCAAAGTGCTACCGCTACCAAAGACAGGTCGATTTTCATATAAACAAAGAGAAAAAAAAAGTTAATTTCACACAACTTTGCAAATACCCCCATGTTCATTTGTTTGCTTCTCAGGTTTAGTTTAGATAAAGTTATGATGCAAAGTTGCATACAGCACGCTCAAAAGAACCAACCAAAATAGGAAGTGGTTTACCTTCAATAGCAAGGTCATTGTGAAAATAATCTACTCTCCTGCATTTGTAATTGACATTGAGTACAATAAAGCAATCCCCAGCGTATGGCTGTGCACAGTACTGTAAGAAGATACTTGAATGAAGCTGCTGTGTTTGTAATATTTGTGGCTCTAAATCACCTCCATGAGAAAGAGCAGTGATGTGTAAATGGAAGGTTACTGTGTCACTGAGGGAGCAGTCATAACACACGGGCTCTCATGTCCCTCGACCATGTCTCCTCTCTCTTCCCCTCCCAGACCGTTCAGGTAGTTCCTGGTGCAGCGATCAAGGGGCTCAGCCACCTGAGACCTGCTTACACTGCAGAGTAAGGCCTCCTCATGAAATCTCTGTTGTTGCAACCAAGACCTCAGCTCTTGATTTCCAAGCCCGCTTTAAAGACAATGGTAAGTCAACTATTCCCGTGCTCCCATTGAGTGCATTCTGTGTCTTATCCCAGAGACAGATTAATAGTAACCTACTAGAGCAGAGTTCCATCTGTAATAGTCTATGCTGGCAATATTAGAAAAAAGGATTGCAGGATTGCAACTGGTATTCTGAATTATAATTATTATCAGAATACAATTTTAACTATTTATTCTGATAATAAATACTGCATTATGGCTGAACATTAAATCTCATATACATCTTTAAAACCAGACTACAGGGGAGGGATTACAATCGACTACTGTGTACTGTTGCTGAACAATCCCCATAAAAGGCAGGAAGGGATCCTGAGCATACATTATGTTGCGGAACTCTAGTTTAAATATGGTCAAATGCTGTTGATATGAGGGTCTTATTGTAAACCTCTACAACTATCATAACAAGGAGTTGTGTATTGAGAAACGCATACACCCACACAGCTTGTTGGTCTGTCTACTGATATGTAATATTTGTATCCTTGGAAACAATATTGTGTCATTCGTGAAACAAAGTTCTATGGTTGACAGTACATAGTCAGAGAGTTGCATCGCGGTGGAACATCCAAAAGCAACTATGCTTAAATAGACACACACACACATACTGCAGTCATGTTGGCATTATGCAATGCCTTCCTGTCTTTTGGTATGTGGCTGTCTATGTGACTATATGCTATGCCAGATCAAGTCCATATGGGAGCCTTCTCAGTTGTCCCCTGTAAATATCCTAGAAGCTGTGATGTAGCCGCAATCCCCATGGTGACTTCCTTTCTTGTTTTGGTTCTGTTTGCCCATGAATAGAAGGAACCATGTACATCTGTGTATATCATAGGCATTACAGGTAGCAGGTTGTAATGGAAGTCAAGAAGACCGAGTGCGACATATTTACTATGAGATGGGGTGCCATTATGCTGTGTAGCCTCTCAGAGCAGGCAAGTGAGATGGGATCTAATCATGACATTTTCTTTTAAAAGATCATGTTAAAAGAGACAGCTGTAAACACCATACTCCTCATAAACGTTGCAAAAACTGGGTGATGAGCAAAACAGGAGCTATGTGAGATCACAGTACGATATTTGCACATGCATGTCATGTGAGTTATCATATTTCGTTGAGAAATCTATTCCCTCTTCAGCAGCTGTTTGATTTCAAGATTCATTAATTACTTCCTTTACCAATTTTACATTTGTACCTAACGCATGATAACCCAAGTTCTAAAAACAGAACCAGCACTTTTAAATATGCAAAATTGACTTGTGAGTTTACCAGTAAACAGAGCAGTATGATTTGCTCTTGGGTGATGTACCACTTTATACATGTCCAATTAGTCACTCAATCTTATGTTGTCAGTTTATCACAACGTGCCTAATAAAAAATAAAGCCATTGTTCTTATTGGGATTTGGCATGTTCACGGGTCACATTTAAATTTTACATTTTACATTTACAGCATTTGGCAGATGCTTATATTCAAAGTGACTTACATGTACTACGTGTGTCAATAGTTGGGCAGGTCATACACCAGCAATTGTATGCAAACAATATTAAAATAATTAGAAAAAGATTAGAATAATTACAGCATCATGTCATCATGACTATTACCAGAACAGTAGGTAGTGTTTTAGCAGTCCTGACTGTTGCCTTGACTTTGATGAGCAACACCCTAGTTACATCCCGCATTGATTACTGCAACTCCCTTCTCTTTGGCCTTCCCCATAAATCCATACATAAATTAAATATGAATAAATATATATCAATACTGCTCTCCTTCACAACACTCTCAGGTCTTCCACCTCCATTGACCTCACTGTACCTCCCGCCCATTTGTCCACCATGGGGTTTAGAGCCTTCAGCCGCTCTGCCCCCCGCCTATGGAACTCCCTTCCACCAGACATCCGTAACATTGAGTCTCTTCCCATGTTTTAAACTTGCTTAAAAACACGTCTTTAAAATTACATATTCAACATGATCACTGTTCATCTGGACACAGCAATCTTGTTTTCTTAATTGATTGTATGACCTTACAGATTTTATGCACTTTATTCTTATTTTTTTATTGAATTATTGTCACATTGTTATTCATTTTTGTCTTGTAAGGTGACATTGGGTGCTTTGAAAGGCACCTATAAATAAAATGTATTATTATTATTAGTAGTATTATTATTATTATTATTATATACGAAGTAGTTGTTTGCTGCTATATTAATGTTTAAACACCTTTAAATGTAATGTTATAAATAAGTTTCTGTGTTCATGTGGATATAAAGATTAGCCAAACTCCATTCTCGCATCTCAAATTGGAAATTGGACTGTAATTTAATGTTTATATTTATAGCATTTAGCAGATGCTTTTATCCAAAGTGACTTACTTTTGTGGTATGCGACAGATATTTTGTTAGGATAATGATGGGACAGGTATGACAAAACAACTAAACAACGAGCAGCTGACAGAAGAGGAAGTATTGGCCCGGATATCCACTGGCTACACCGTAACCCCAGATATCTCCCAACATATCCACTGGCTACACCGTAACCCCAGATATCTCCCAA
>JAODTR010087283.1:0-13147 GCA_025399935.1 Amblyopsis rosae | reverse complement strand
ATCCACTGGCTACACCGTAACCCCAGATATCTCCCAACATATCCACTGGCTACACCGTAACCCCAGATATCTCCCAATATAGCCACTGGCTACACCGTAACCCCAGATATCTCCCAACATATCCACTGCCTACACCGTAACCCCAGATATCTCCCAACATATCCATTGGCTACACCGTAACCCCAGATATCTCCCAACATATCCACTGGCTACACTGTAACCCCAGATATCTCCCAACATAGCCACTAGCTACACCGTAACCCCAGATATCTCCCAACATAGCCACTGGCTACACCGTAACCCCAGATATCTCCCAACATATCCACTGGCTACACCGTAACCTCAGATATCTCCCAACATAACCCCAGATATATCCCAATATATCCACTGGCTACACCGTAACCACAGATATCTCCATACACATTGGTCCTGTCTCCCTGAGGCTGTATTGTCATCAGAAGATGTAGCTGATGGGTTGTGAGATTGCTTGCATTGTGTCTACAGAGCCAATATCAATCTCCACTGGATTTATTCTTAAATTCTCCAGTTGTAGATTTTTAAGGATGGGGTATTTATAGGTGTGGAAGTTATACACATTATAGAGTTGTGTTGATAAAATGTCATGTGAATTGAAAATTTTACAAAAGTGCACTTGTAATATGGACCTTATTTGATCAAATATATTTTATGAATTGATTGTGGTGTGATTACTTATGAGCTAACTACAATCATTCAATTACATTTTTGTAAAAAAGCATTAATAGATGATAACCCATGCCTGATCCCATTTAACGTCTGCTATACTCTAAATGTATCATGAAAGGATGCATTGTCCCATTCTTTTTCTAGGCCACCATGGCTTTACATGGAGCCTGGCAAATCAAGTTATAGGCTTACATGGTGTCAGTCCCTCTAGACTGGTGATATTTATTTTTGTCACCCCACAAAGCACACTAATACTCTAAGCTTTCACTAAGAGCCTCTGAAAGTTTTTCAGCTCACGTATCTCCTCGTGGCAGGCTTAGAAGATAGGGTACACACACACACACACACACACACACACACACACATTCGTAATCATGTAAGATTATTATCCTGCACACACATACAGTACACACACATGCACACATACCGGTGCATCTTCTGCAGTTATCAGTGTGCCAAAGGGTGTCTCATGATGAAGACCGGGTTCTGCATTTAAACACGGCAGTCCAGATAATCTGGCTTTACAGATAGTAGCATGTCTAAAATTAGTGTCCGAGTGCTTTCCGATAAGAATGCGTAAAGTTTCACACTGCCAAACACTGACAACAGATGTCTAGAGAAAGAGACAAGAGTGAGTGTATTATTGTGTACAGTGTACAATGTATTGCTGTATTATTGATTTATTTACATCTATCTATCTATCTATCTATCTATCTATCTATCTATCTATCTACCAATCACAACATTCTATAACATGCAGACTGTCAATTCTGCAACTCTATGCACCATGCACTTGTGGTCTTGTTTATATTTTTGGTTTCCTGTTTGCCTCTGGTTGTAGCCAAAGGCAAATAGGTGCAACCGTACCTAATTCACAAACAGATGCAGACTGGTCTCCATGGTCGATTAAATTACATTATTTGTTATCTGTGTGTGTTTTGTGTGCATTTGTATGTGTGTTTATTTCTATGTGCGATAATGTGGTGTGTCAAATCAATGCAGGCCTCACAAACTTCAAAAGCTTCCGTCTATCTGTAAATCAGCTTATCTTCATGATGCTGTTATAGCAGAGACCTCCAGGCATACATTCAGAGCTTAAAATTATATTTTATTTGAGACAATTAGTATAAATTTGGGTCAAACTATTCAAATAATTACATTGTATGTGAATTTAAAGTGGACACACAGAGTAGACAGTTCTCACACCACAACATTTTTATAAGGTTGCTCCAGATCTGACAAAAAAAATGACTTGCTACCTGCTTCGAATACTGAACTGTGTAAATCCTGTGGCATGAGTGCATGAGTGAGTCTTGTGGAGAACAACTGTGTTTGGGGATTATCCCAAGTCCAGGTGGTCTTCATTTAGCCTGAATCGGGGGTCTGTAAGCTCCTGCAGCGTCTGGAAACCTGTCGTCACAACTCCTTGATCATCCCCTCTTCTCCAACTCCTAAAAGTAAAATATTAACTTTTATAACGCACCAGTAAACTAGCGAGGAAGATTATCATAGTTATTGACACTTATTCCTTGTTGTCGTGGACACATCTACACCTAAAATGTTATGTTATGCAATTAACTTTCAAAACAAAACTAAAGTTTTACTAAACATATTGAGTGCACTTGCTTCTTACAACTGGAAACAGTTCCAGTTATTAAGATCATGTTCTAATCGAGGAAGACAATACTATACTATTGCCTATCGGCTTTTTTGAAAGGTTGAAAGCTCTAAACCTGGAGAACATCTGAGACAAAAAGCACCTTTTCAGCCAGTTCTAGCATTGTGTGTGTGTGTGAGAGAGAGAGAGAGAGAGGGAGAGAGAGAGAGAGAGAGAGAGAGAGAGAGCGAGAGAGAGATACATAGATTATGCACATGACAGACAGGATTGCATACACTGCAAATGAATGCCAGAGCAAATTGTGGACACAATAATACGAGAGAGAGAGATTACAGACACAGGCTTCAAGAGGTTCTGTCATACTGCCGGAGTCTCTATTTGCTATTTGCACAAAGCAATGCTGGAAATGTATCGGTTCACCCAGATACATTATCTATACTGTCTCGGAACCCAACCCACACCAGAACCTGAATAGAGGTCCCTAAGTGCACCAACACAGAACTGGCATTTGAAAGAATGGTAGCAAACAAATATCATGGTTTCAACTACAGTGACAGGTAAAATTGCTTCTGAATGACATGAATTTTCAGGTAATAGCTTTGTGATTTGAGGTAACCATTATCCTCAATGCAAATTGAGTAAATAAAGGAACAGTGAAAAGATAAGCAAGTGAGAGAAACAAAGGGATACTGACAGAAAGGAGAAGTTGAGAGAATGAGAGAGGTTGAGGGAGAGAGAGAGAGGATGGAAGGATTGGGTTTAAGAAAGCGTCTCAGCTCAGCAAGAGCAGCTTTTGAAATATTTTTTTACAGACACACAAACACATACACACACACACACACAAACATGGCAACGTAAACGCTGTCCCAGGAAGCCCAAACTGAAACGTTTTTTGCCGATTGTTTGAGGTGACATTGCATGAGAGCTCCTTTGGCTTGGCTACCTCCATGTAGTCCAATCCTAAGGCCCAGGGACCACCCATCAGTGTTCACTGATGAAATGCCCATTCAGCCTTGGCGCCTATTCACAAAACCTGCCTGTCTCTGTGGACTGCTCCTGGCTGGGGCTAGAGATGGGGAGTAGGGGGTGGGGTGGGTGGTTCTTAAGGCAGAACTCCGGGAGTTGAACTCGGCTTGGTGTTGGGCTGCTTCGTGATCAGCTGGGAGCAGGGTTGAGTCAAAGGGGTGTCCCACTGTCGGATAGCAAGCTTTGGCCTTGCCAATCAGCTCGGATGCCACTTTCTAGAACAATCAAATGCTAGACCCTGGGAGTCGGTTAAGAGGAGAGGTTAGCAGTAGGGTGGGTATGCATGTGACCGTCTTGACAGTGATGGGGTTTGGGGTTGAGGCCTGAGGTGGGAAAGGGAGGGAATATGGGGGGGGGATAGAGGTTGACTGTGGTTTGGGTGGGAGGTCTTGACTGGTGAAAAACAAGTTGGGGGAATAAAAGAGGAAGGCTTTATTTTAGGGCTATCAGACGATTTAAAACAATAAAAAAAGTAATCGCGATTAAACACAAGCTGTACATAATTATAATTGTGATTAACAAATTGCATATTTTTACCAGTTAAAAATGTAATACAATAAGTTGCATAAAGCTGGCATATCTTGTTAGAACAATATAACACTACATTAACACAGTACATAAAAAATGTGCAATATGCAAATTGTTAATCGCAGTTAATTACATAAAGCGTGCAATTAATCGCGGTTACATTTTTTAATCGCCTGACAGCCCTACTTTATTTATGGGCCATGGCTCACCTGTGGGGAGATGGGAGATATGGCTGTGTTGGGTTCAAGCTGTTTTCAGTTGTGTTGACCCTGTGATGATAAATTAGGAGGTGCTGATTTTTTTCCAATCACCTTTTAGACTATGAAATTCACATGCATATTCACATGAACAAGATGTCTAACTCTATAAAAACTATATATTATAGAATAACTGAAAGACTGTAATTAATTAATTAATTAATGTATTTATTCATTAATCTGTGTGGGGATGGATCAAGTGTAACATTTTCTACTTGGCCAAAAGGTGCTATATATGAGTTTAGCAGCATTTCTGCTTAGATTAAACACTCACGTAGACGTGTGTACACACAGATACATTTAAGGGATGTACACACACACACACACACACACACACACACACAGTCAAGTGGAAGCACATAGGGTCAGAGTGACTAAGTGCACAGTCATTCAGGTCTCATGTACCTATCTAAAAATGTACTGGACAGAATATCCCAAGCTCGAAATTCCTTGCTTAAAAAGCAGTCTGTCTCACACCAGGAAAGACCACCTCCCTTATCCTTGAGCTTGGTGGGGTCTGAGAGGACCCCACCAGAATGCTGATACAATTCTTGACAATTCCTTTGCTCTCTGGTTCATATTTTTCTGGAGGTCCATTGACTTTGTCCTTTTCAGTCTCTCCTTAATCCCTGGCTCTGTGTCCTCAGTGGCTCTCCACAGAAGGGCTTTTATTCAAGGCCTTATTACTGAACCCCTCGCGGCTTATCTCCTTCCTGGTGACAGTCTTTTCAAGCCTCTCCTTAATGACCTGGGGAAGCTCACATGCTCAACTTCCCAGGGCTCCAAGGCCCTGCTGATGTCAAAGGGGGCAGCCCCTAGCACATGGGCTCCTGGCCTGGTGGAAAAAAGAAAATGGCCATGGACCGGTCTTGCCACGAATACCGACATATCGCTATATACTGGTCCTCGTTTTCCTTCATCTAGCCATTCTCCTCCTACTCAGACAGACCTAAGTCGAGCCCAGACGCAGGATTCAGAAAGACTCCTCCAAATGACTGTGGACCAGGAGAGATGTCCATTCTAATTCTAATGAGCTCAGAAGATCAGTTGCCATAAGTTGGATGAGCTGTACATGTGTTACCTTTGTTTGTCATACTGTTTGTTAGACTAAAGTTAGATGGGTATTACTGAAGAGATGTCAGCCAAGGTTTTTTGATATGCATGTACATCGAGTGCACAACTCCGAGACAAATACAATTATGCTATGTTATTACTTACGAATTCCAGACTTGATTAAGTGTTGTATAGCCCACTATTCATCTTTGTAAAGGAGTGCAAGGGGTTTGGATTGCATTTATATAAGGGAATGCTTTTCTTTCTGCCTACAGACTGAACCTCTGCTGCTATTCAGGCCATAGAACCATCTATTACCACCTTTTGGCACGTTCAAAACATCACACTACAATCTACAGCAAATATAATGCTTTACAGCCCACTGAAGCACAGAAACCTCCAGCTGTTTTCATCCCCAGCTTGCTCATTCAGAAGCAATTTCAAATCACATGGACATTATAGGAATTTGTGAGAAGGAAATTACACTCGCTTTCGTAATTGTGAGTGTACATTATATCCAGCTGGTTCAACTTCTAATTAACATCACAACATTCCTGCTTAACCCCACTGAAGGGCTTAAGAAAATCTAATTATACGTCACTGTGAGGTCCCCTTGGTGACAATATGAACATTTAAGCCATGATAAGACAAAGGCCACTGTCTCCATAAACCAGGAACCAAGAGAAATGCATCACATGTGCTTTTTTCTCAAATCACCTGGCACGCAAATCCCTTTCCCCCAGGGCAGGGGGGAAACGCCAGTCCTTGGTGATTGTGTCTGGTAATCGTAAACTACTTAAACCTTAAGAAAACATGTTGGATGGGTCCAATTAAGAGTGTAATGACTTTAGTGAAGCTATTTACAGCAAGGCTGGCCCTGAAGAATACGGTATGGCTCCTCCCATACCTTGGCCCATCTGGTTTGCCTTTGGGGCTGTGAGGAAAATAGACTCTATTGTTTGGTGAGAAAACTGTAAAACATGTCAATGGGAGAGGGTTAATGAGGACTCATTATTATCTATTAAAAAAGCTAAGCAAGCTTGTTACGTTGCTTTACACATTACAGTCTATTGGAATTAGATTGACAAAATGTGAATGGGTCAATCAAGAAGATTGTGTGCCTGTAGTAACTGACTGCTTTTCGAGGCTGAACTCAAAATGCCTACCATCAGTGGTCAGTGTGTCACACTTTGAAAGGCTTTCCGTCAACTCCTTCATTGTCAATTTGCTGAGTGGACAAAAAGGTCACACAAAGAAAGCACACAAGTGTGGTAACTGCAAAGCACTAAGATGTGCCAAGTAAATGGATAGGTCAGTGGTTGAAACATAATCAACAGAAGCTCAGTTCATACACCGAACCTTCCACAAAGCTCCTCCACATTGGTAAAAAGATTATGCCTGCAGCAATCAGGCTGTCAAATGTGGTGGCAATGCACTTAGATTTCTACAAACTAAGTAGCTTCCCTTTAGAAATGTCACATTTGTTAGTGCTATTAGTTTTACCACATGCATCTGTGGTTGCTTTTATTGAAGACATGCAGTGTAAAGGCTTAAAAGTTGAATAAGCCCGCTTATGCCTACAGGGATTTTCCAACACAGACAATGACAGTTGTATGAATGCCCTGGAAACAATGTTGTCATTATAGAAAGAATGTTTTTAGAACAATGTCCCCACTTGAGGAAAAATTAAGAATGGGGTGCGTAAGGACACTTTGTTTATTTATGTTTACATACAGTATATGGTTGTAAATCAAATGTGTCAGTCAGTAAACAACACATAGCAAATCAATGGAAAAAGAAAAAAGGGTACAGGGGTTTTGGGATAATATAAAGTGTTTAGACATCCAGGTTTAAGCAATTATTGGATTTAGATACAAGGGGAATTCTACGTGATGTGAGGTAACACAAACAGAGGAGATAGCACTTTATTCTTCCGACAGCTGAAGTTCCCCTTTAGCCATGGGTGCCATGGGTGCGTGCATTACATCATGGATGTAACCACACAGGTAACAATGGATTGGTGCAGCGTAGCACAACTGTAGAACCTTGCCACAGGGTCACCACCAGTGCAATAGGCTTTCGCAATACAAGGTGTCACTAATGTATTTGTATCCAAAATGTGAGAACAAAGCAAACGTAATGCAAGGGAAAATAGATGGCCTCAATTGCTTCATCATGAAACACTGCCACCAGTATACTGTAAATTAGTTACCAACGTGTGCTATGATTTGTATTGTCCCATTAGATATCTCCAGTTGTATTCAAACATGCACAGCCTGGCCATTCACTTTCTTCATGTTTATTGAACTGAGGCCACCCCAACCTGCAATGCTGATTCAATGCTTGAAAGTACTGTTTCTTTATAGATTTTGATAGAATCCCATGGCTGCATTTTCGAAGTTAGACCAGCCCTTTTGGGTGTTCCTCTCAGTGCTGTCTGACCAATCCAGTTTATTGTTCAAGTACTGTACAGTCCTGGCAATTTCCATTTAACCCTTCATGGTGATACTGAGGTGCAAAAGACCTCTGACTTTGCTGAAGTACAATAGCGCTTGGTCTTGCTGACTTTGACTAAGGAAGTGAGCAAAGCTTTATTTAGCATGGACAAGAGTGTGAACCAGAATATAGAGAGGAAATTATTAATGGCACTGGATCATGCAACCTTGAAATAAATGTAAATTCCCAGAGAGAGGACTATTGCTATGTTGATACTCCTTGCCAATGCCTTAAGTCAAGGTGTGTATATGGGTGTGTCGTAGAATAGTGCTATGCCCTCGGAGTTAAAGGTGTGTGATTCTTAACAAGTTAAAATAAATAATAACCAGAGATTTGGTTAAAGTGCTGAGTGTGTCTCATAATCCACAAGGTTTTACATGTCAAATGCCTAAACAGCAGGCTATACAAAATGAAAGTGGGTCAATCTAAAACTCCAGTATTGGAAACTTCACCACAGACAACCAATTCCAGAATAATGTGTGTGAGTTGAAACATAACAACTTAACCTAACCTTACCACAGTCATTCTCTGTGTTTTCAGGGAAGGAGAAGTTGGTTACGGTCTTGTTTTTTCATGTGCGGATTGCTTGTGTCCTCACATTTGAAACCAAAACAGTGTTGTTACTACAAATAATCTCAGATTTCCACTTTAAATATAACTTTACTGGCTTTAAACATAAACTATGATTGGTCAGTGATTGGTCAAATTGTCATTCCTAATAATCAACCTTTAAATATATTGCTGATTGATTCAGAAAGATGAGAAGTTAAAAAATAATGCTATTTTCAATATGTGAACCAGACCCGAAAATCATTTGATGAATAGGCTTTGGAGTTCGGATGCTCCATTGGGTTGCTTCTTAATGGGCGTAGACCATGGGATCATTTAAACTATTGTAACAGCCTTTGTCCAATCAACATTGCTACTGTTTGTTGTGACAATTAGCTCTATCATTGCGGCATGTCTCTGCCAGTGGAAACAGGCCTATAACATCATCCCATTTAGCCAACCCACTGGTCGCTGATTGGTCTGTCCTTCAGAGTGGCTGAGCAATCCTTAATGTGCTGCTAGGGTTCCAGACATATTATCTGGTGGAGCCTACACTACCTTTTTATTCAGTTTATGACATTTCTGGCCACTTTTAGGATCTATTTGCCTGGAAGGATGAGGCAAATTAACTTGAAAAAAAATTGTATGTCATACTTCCTTTATTCTATATATCATAAACAATAGCACTGACTCAAAACTATTGTTCTGTAGATACTTATGCAGATATCTTCTTTGTCTACAGAACAAATGTTTTTTTGCGCATGGTCACCAAGTTCTGAGTGCTAAGCCAAGTGCTGCACACAAAGTTCAACTTAACCTTGTGTCTCTCTTTATTGTCCTCTGTTCAAGCCAATCCTGTTTACACATTCACTCTGTTATCTTCCCTGTAACCCAACAGTAGGTCAATTTGTATTTCTTTCTTCTTCTATGCCCTTTGACAGCTTTATGACTGAAAGAGCATCGGCGGTAATGGCTTAACAACATCAGACATCAGAACTCACTGGTCTGTAACCAAAATACATTATTCTATACTGAATGACCCTCACCATCTAAAACACACACTGAACAAACTTGGTGACCCCTCCTTCCATTATTCTCAAAATATATCACATATCATAAACCACTGTCTCATTGGTTAACGTCGTCATTTGCCCGCAGCAGCTCAATTTGTCTTCCTTTACCCTAAGGACTCACAGCTGGCAGTGGACATCCTGACAATTGTTTATGACAACTCTTGTCCTTTTGCAATTATGTCAGTTGAGTTTTGAAAGTGTTAAACAACAATTCAATAATGCTATAATATAATCCAGGAGTGGTAGGATTTTAGAGCCCGATGAATTTAACCCCTTCATTATCTCTGGGAAGTGTGGAGAGAACTGACTTTGATTATGCTGCACACATTTAAACGATGGCATCAGATGTGCCTCTTTATTTGTGCTGGTGGTCTCTGAGGTCTGGTTAGCCTTACCCCTGACCCCCACACTTCTGGATGACTCAGAATCTCCATCATTCTCTCTCTCTGCCCTGTTGAATGACTACTAATGGCTACAATAGTCCAGGACAGAAGGCAAGGCAATGTCCAACACCACATGCCTAATATTTCCCAGCCTCCTCCTGACTTGGAAGAATGTATCCTTGATAGCATCTGTACACTATCAGGGAGGGGCCGAACTAGGATGTTGATTAATTAGACAACTGTGCATGATGGGGCTACTAAACCACAGCCATACAGACAATCCCAGTCATATAATATGTGGAACTGTATGGCAATAAGACTGGGATTCATACTTACTGGGACTGGCACTATGTTGCAGCTACTTATGTGCACCTTTGAGCTGCTGTACTATTCAATTGCACTATGTACACCATTACATCATCAAGTGAGGGATTCACACTCATCACACTGTAGAAATATACTGTACTCGTTTCAGCAGGTACAGTTGAGAACACAGAGGAGATTTTTGGCTGTTTATGTTTTGTTCTATAGGACAAAAGAAAGTAAAACATGCATAGGCAATGCACCTTGGGAAAGGCAGTTTTACAGCTCAACAATGCATTGCTTAAAGATGACATGCACCCATGGATTTAAACGACAGTTAAGTACTGGAAAATGGGGCCCTTGTTACGACAATCAACAAGCCTCTTTTATGTTCAAGCTTTCAAAGGCGCAAAGGTTATACCTGAATGCCTCAATGCCTATTGAGAGACCCTGACCATTTCCTTGGGCAAACAACATGGTAATACCAAACAGAAAACGTGATCAGATTAATGTAGAAATTAAAACGTTGGATAAGAATGATATAACAATGAACTATAGTGTGGTCACCTATACTAAAAATACATGAACTCAATGTAATGTAAAGTACCGACCATAAGCATCAGCTACTGCATATAAGATATACATTTGTCATATATTACAGACTGTCCCACACACATGCTTTTGCCCTCAATTTGTCGCGAATGATAGCTCATTGCAACCAAGGGAAATACCTTTATTATGCCCCTTAATCCTTAGTCCTCAATATTCAATTGCTTTTATTCTCAGTTGTTCTTTCTATATTGTTCACTGAACATGAATGGCTAACTAATGGTTAAATAGGATTTGGTTAACTCAATATGGGGCCTTATAAGTGCTTGCTGTGTGCTAATTGCTAAAGGTACGCATGGCGTGGGTCAGAACTAAAGCTATGTTAACACTTTATTATACATCTGTATTGCAATGCATTTTAGAAATGAAAAACAACAACCTAAAAAAAAGCATTTTATAAGATTTTACATTATGACAGTGTTCTTTCCACTTGCCTTTACACAGTACAGCCTTCTAGTTAATCCAACATGTTGTGGCATGCTTTCAATGAAAAGTGAGGAACAAATAAGGTGGAGCATTGTTTTATTGTCTGATGAATAAACCACCTGTGGCTGTCTTTTGTAAACGGAGCATATACTTAAGGCTATGATCTGGCTTCCTACCTCAGCTTTGAAGTTTTAGACCAGATCATTGTTATACAATAAGCAGTCCAACCTGCAGAACCTTGGGTTATTTATGCAGCTAAAGACAACTATCTTTACATAGTATGTTGGGGTGACAATGCAAGGCAGTGAAGGGGGAAGCAGAACAAGACTCTAAAGAACCATTAAGACAAAAGTAAGATGCTGTTTAATTTAGAATTTCCAGCAGTTAATGGATCCCGGCCCACCTGGATCTGAAAATGCTAATGCTAATATTCCTCAATAAGATAAGACCTCCTCTCAAATGTCTATTTGAGAGGATTGTGTAATATGTATTGACTTATTGAAATAGGATCAAACTTGCATGTGAAATGCTGGACCACTGAGCTATTTCTGACCTTGGGCAGTCCTGCAAACACAAGACAATCAACTGCTCTTCCTCTCTGTCCTTAGGATTTCTTTTCACACATTTTAAAGAGATTTTTCTATTTGCTGCACATACACTTCTGGCTTCTATGGTTGTGCATATGTTGGCACAAAACATACTGATTTGCTAAAAAATCTAAAGGCCTCCAGTTTTTAAATTGTCACTTTGACCCTTCAAGACCCCTCATTCCATGAATTATACCCACTACTTTGTATATATTTTGGTTAGCCCACGTACATAACTTCATTGAACTTGTGACTCAAAACATACTATTGTTACGCACAATGCTAAATCACAATAACCTGACAGATGGATTGTTAGTCACAAGTCCATCTGGGGAGCCGTACATCGAAACTGTTTGTGAATGGCAGGTACTTTCAAAAAAATACTTGGGAGTTGATTGGATAAACCATCTGGTCGTGTTTGCTGTCGGCACACCTAAACCACAATCAATACGACGCTGATTGGTAAGTTCAATTGCTACTCGGGCACATTCCAAATTATTTCTAGGCTTTCCAGACTGATTCTCACTGCGAAATTAAACTGAAGCTCGTGAGCTCAGGATGGTCTTGCAAGGCTAAGATCACAATCTATACAGCCACAATTTTAAGGTAAAAGGTGCTTTTATTGTCACATACACATATGTAGCTAAATTCATTTTCTTCATTTAACTCATCCAGGGAGCAGTGGGCAGCCGCTGTCAGTGCCCGGGGACAAACTCCTGATTCAAACCAGTGTCATCTTATTAGTAGAAATGTGTTATTATTGTGTTACATCTCATAACATTCTTAGATAGTAGTGAACTACAGTCTAATCACTCAGATATCATTATTACTTTAGTCTAAGCTTATGCTGCCATTTAACTTTATCTTCGGAAGAAGACAAACATTTTGAAATAGAATAATATAAATAAAATAGCTAATGTAAGCTAGTGATATCCATTGTTGTTACTGACAATGTTTGACATGTTTATATTTACATTGTAAAACTGTAAAGCCATCCACATTGAATTGTTTGATGATCTACAAATCATGGCTTGTGTCTGTGACCATGCAGCTCACAGCCTGTCATAACCCACGCCTCATGTTCTGTTGCTGGAATAATTGAACAGTTGATGTTGTCAGCAGTCATATTGTTATCCTTTACAGTAAGACATGTGGATGATACATTTTAGACATTAATGATCCATTTGGCCTTTTGCCTTATCACAGACTAAACTAATCTTACCAGCAGTATGTGAGCAGTGGATGAAATGCAGGCAGGGTGCCATTTTATGTCCAGTTAACTGGACTGAAAATGTCATGGCCCGATATTTCAAAGGAAATATGAGAGGCCAACCACTGCCTGCAGTGCCCGAAGGCCATGTTGGTTACCACTTAAGTGCATCATACCAATAAAATGCTACTTAAGGTCTCACCAGGAAGAGTGTGTGTGTGTGTGTGTGTGTGTGTGTGTGTGTGTGTTTGTGTGTGTGCGTGTGTGTGTGTGTGTGTGTGTGTGTGTGTGTGTGTGTGTGTGAGCGCGCGCGATGGTGTGTGT
>JAODTR010087272.1:2500-14260 GCA_025399935.1 Amblyopsis rosae | reverse complement strand
GGGGGGGGGGGGGGGTGGAGATATGACAGGGGAGAGAAACCACTCCCCTACAGCTGAGGCTGTAGGGGAGTGGGTCATATTGAGAATGCTATATTAACAATGCCTGATCTTAAATCAGGACATCACGAACACAACCAACATGACACTATTACGTTTTTGGTTTTAAAAAAACGGAAGCATCAAATGTATGTGTTTTTTTGTGCAAATTTAATGAATAATCTAAGACATACAACGAACTGAATACATTTAGAGGAATGCATGTAGCATTCCGGCCCGTACATTATGAGCATCGATTAGCATTACCGTGCTAGCATGGGTTAGCATCTCCTGCAGCTGTCTTACGCAGACCAACCCAAGAGGACAGATCTGTGTCTAAAGGGCAAAACAATGACCTGGGGGGGGGGAGAGTGAGAGAGAGAGAGAGAGAGAGAGAGAGAGAGAGAGACCTCCCCAAACGTGGGTGGTGGTGGTAGGGGGTGGTTGGGAGTTGCTATGGAACGGACAGCACACAGCCTGTTGCCATGGTGACCTGGACCAATTTTGCAAGGGAACATAGAAGAGTGCGCCTGTGTGTGTATTCCGTCACCACACACAGATTTCAGGTGACCTGGACTGGCCGTCACGTCAGGTATTTAGTGAAGGAGGTGCGTACCAGCTGCATGATAGAACACGTGATCAACTGCACGGAACGCAATCACACACACACACACACACACACACACACACACACACACACACACACACACAGCGAAGAGGAGAGCTGCTCCACTGCGCACCAACCTGCGTTGTCATGGAAACTCCAGTTTCAGAGATTCCCTCTTCTCTCAAACTGTGGGAGATTAAAACAGAGTGTGTGTGTGTGTGTGTTTCTCTCTCTCACACACAGACACACAACAATACATGTGCTTACATGAACACTGATCTGCCCACAGCCATGCAGATCCAAACCCACGCTGTGCATCTCTCAGTCCATGTGGGAGTAACCTGGGGAATATTCCCAGGGAACAAATACCACTGTATATTAATCCACACGCAGAATTAGGCTCTCTCTCACATTGCTGTTGTATTATTACAGCCACATGGGGGCAGCACAGGCTGTGCTCCAACCATAGAACTATATGGTTCCAACAAACAAAGACAAAATAACACACACACACACACACACACACACACACACACACACACACTGTTGTTTCGATTATGCAAACACCATTGTAAAATTTACGTAATAACAATTACACCTGGATGTAAACTGGTCTTCATTTCCTAGTGACCTGGGCTGTAATGCGCTATCCCTTGTTGTGATGCTGTGATGCAGACCAGCATCAGATCAGGACGTCATATTTGCTGGAACATAACTAAATCAGGCGCACCTAAAGGTCCCAAGCGAGTGACATACGGAACGATAAATGCGTGCAAACACCGCACAGTTATTTTGTTTTGTCCAGTAGCTTGCGTCTCTGGTCATGAATGTGACCTCTGGTCAGGAATGTCACGTCATCTACAGCTGCAAAAACATCTCCGCTAAAAAACAAGCAGGAATGGAGGAACCAATCATCCATTTTAAACTGGCAGTAAAGGAAAGGCGAGACTTGGAATGACTAAACAGCAACAAAAAGCAAAGAATAGTGACCCGAGATAACCAACCAGGTATTTCTCATTAAAAAAAGACAGCCCTACAGCCCCTTAGCCAACAGCGCTTACTATACCAACCTAAACATGGGACGGTCACAATAACAATATGAGCAACAGCTCCACGCCGGAGAAAAAGGATAAGCCGTAATATTGAGTTGGAAGCTGCACCACGGAAACCGTCCTAGCCTAAAAATTGGGTCACAATTTTCTTTTGCAGAGACGGAGACGCATTGAAGCAGAACGATGTCTGTGTGGAATAGTGAAAGTGTGCGTGTACCTGTCAACACTGTACTACTACGCAAGCAAAGAGAGCTGCTATAGAGGGATAGTTCAATACAGCAACTATACCAGGGATGCCACGGCAACCATACCTGCATAGAAATGCATTCTTGTGTTGGCAGATTCATTGAACAATGGTTAGCTGATTAGCTTCTAGACAAACATGAGCAACACCGCTACTGTTACATACAGTAAGAGTCAACATACCCATGAACATGCAAAAAGTTTTAGTCCATTCCTTGCAAAATTATAAAGCAAGGACAAAAATATAACAAATAGAAAAGAGGAGGTATGTGCAGCATAAAAACATTAAGAACAAACACGCACTACTATGCAAGGGGCATTGTTCTGCAGTGCTCAATGTAAAAGCACAATACACTGGAATGCCCCAGCTCTCTCAGACAGATGTACCCTATATCTGAGAGCACTTAGGGTAAGAGCGCTTCAAGTCAGAGCTGATGACTTGGTTCTCTCTGGCCATAAGCTGATAACTATGCCCTGCTGTTCTTGTGCCAAGAACAGACGAGATTTAACACATGGAACTCACCGCCGTCGTTGTCACCTCCGACTGCCATGGTGGAAATGTTCATCGCTCTCTTGTCTAGTGCCTCTCTCCTGTGTGTCACGCTGAATCAGGGAGAGGCGGTGACAGGCACACCACTGTGACCTCTTTCAGCCTCATTCCTCCCTCCCTCTATCCATCCAGCACTCTCCCCCTCTCTCTCTCTCTCT
This sequence comes from Amblyopsis rosae, assembly GCA_025399935.1. Taxonomy (NCBI): domain Eukaryota; kingdom Metazoa; phylum Chordata; class Actinopteri; order Percopsiformes; family Amblyopsidae; genus Amblyopsis; species Amblyopsis rosae. Next base: position 11,614 of record JAODTR010087272.1, on the reverse strand, counting down.
CCCTCGCTCTCTTCTCACAAACAGCTGGCTGCAAACCCTTTGGAGCAGATGCCAAGTGTGAGTCGGAAAGAGCGAGAGAAAGCTCTCTGTGTTTCTGTGTGTCAGACGATGCGATTAGGCTGCTCGGGGGAATTCTGGGTAGTAAAAGTTTAGGCGGCCAACGGCAATGCGTCACACACACATACACTTAAATGTGCAAAACAGCCTTAGACACACATCCCTATGACTTAAGGATGTCCCACTTGCACTCTTAAAGCAACGCAAAGGAACTGGATATTTGTGCTAACAACAGCACCCCCTACAGTTGCAAAGTGTCATCCACTTTTATGCCAAGCTGTTGGCATAAGTACATGCATTTGTTTAAAAGATGAAGGATGTACATAGTTTAATAATTGAAAACCGCAGTCCGCAGTCCACAAGTACTGTAGGTTCCCGGTACACGTTTTCTCCACTTGGAGTTGTAAGTGACGGGTCAATTCAGAACTGAACATTTAATATTTGAATATGACATTTTGTTTTCCTCAACAAATGAAGGAAAAACCCAAAAGCTGTAGCCTAGGTCTTACTTTTCCATTAAAAGTTAACATCTGAAATAGCATGGCTAAAATAAATCTGAAACATCCTCTACATAGTGGCATCTGAGCGCCGCGCCAAAAACGGTCTCACCCCTGCCAAAATATTTAGCTAAAGTAACCTAGATGATCACATGATCCTGTGCCCAACAGCAGGCGTGTTTAATTTAACCATTCACATTCCAACACAAACTGAATAGACAGGTTGGAAGACAACATTTCAGAAACATTGTATTTAGATGTTGATTGTCAAATAACAACTTGATTAAATTATAATAGATTACTTACTAAATAGGACAATTGATTTTAAGACCATCTTAGGCACTCTCTGAGGGTTCCCCACTGATATACGTTTAACCTATCGCCACGTGATAACATCCACGGCATCGTGCCCGTCTAGAAAAATAGGCACTCTCCAGCAGTGTTTAATAATGTTTATCATACTGTGAAAAGCTAAACAAAAGTAGTCACATTTATTTTATATTTTCAAATAAATGAGAAATATAGCTCCGAAGCTTATAATAACAATGAATTGAAACGGTTCAGTCAGCAAACGCCTATTTGTATGGACGGACGGCTGAGGGAAGAACAGTACAGTAGGCTACCAGGTAGGCTATAACTATTAGACTACATTCTTCCGGTTATGATAGACAAGTCTTTTACACATTGAAAACGGTATAGTAATTATGTTATTACCTTGTAACTAGGGTTGGGTATCATTTAAATTTAATCGATTCTGGTTCCGATGATCGAATCCGGTTCTTATCGATTCCCGGTTACGATTCCAATATTTTTGGAAGAAAAAATACAACAAGAGGGAAAATGTCCTAACTTTTCATTTAGACTAATCAGTCAAGCCAATGTTGGTGACACTGACAGGATTCAGGAATGTTTCTTTTCCCTATAGCTCTTACTAATAACTAAATCACATTTTGGAACAGACTAGCAGAACGGAAATTTTATTTATTTTAAGGGTACACAGTTCTTGCCATTTTGGATTCGGTTCCAACTCGGAACTGAGTTTCGTACCAAACCCTACTTCCCTTCAATCGGCTGGTGAGCGGAATTGGCAGATTTTCACCATTACCGGCAATGAATGTTTCAAATATTGTATAGATCACCTCATCTTAAATGCTTAATGCTTTTAACATTGTGGCATGAACGTCCCTGAATCAAACAATGTTGGAGGTGTAGTATATTTGCTAACCTTTCTCATATCCCCTGGCGCAAGAGCTGATACATTACCCCGTATATATAAAGTTTCTTTTAAAGTTAAGCAAACTGGTGTTGTGTTTCTGTGTATGTGCTTGTGTATGAAGAGGCAGTATGACATACAACTGCAATAAAAGCCCAGTGTCCTTGTTGGAAGTAATGGTACTGAGGTTGGCGCTTCTGGGATGCAGGACATTTATAGCTGCATCTCCTAGAGATGCCGTGGGCATAAAGTAATGCAGAGTCCGTCCTTCAGATGCCTAAATAAATGGGTTATGTGACCCCCCTTGCGCTTGGCACTATTTCTTCCCTAATCTCTTTTCACTTTGCAATATTCAGATCAAGAACTAAATATTAAAGACATGACTATTCTGTTTAAAGGCTATCCTATGGTAAAAACATATTTTTCTATTTTCTGTCAGTTGTGCTGTCTGAAGGGCCCTGTAATGTAGCCAAAAGTCAAATGTCATACTGGGTGTGACAATGTCTGGATTGTAACCAATAACCTCAGACCTATCCTCCCACTTAGATAGCAAAGTAAGTGCATGTATAAACATTACACCACCAACTAAAACCCAATGTTCAGTTCACAGGGAGAAACGCCTGTACAAAATGTGATTAATATGGAGAGTTTAAATAACAAACCTGGAGCTGGGCCCATAAGGACATATACATAGTTTGTTCTTGAGCCCATGGAAGTGGAAGTCAAACACCACCAAACCCCATGTGTGTGCAGCTGCTGGAGGCTGTATCGGGGCAACGATATCCCTTGGCCCTACGAGCCTTTTCACAGGTAAACAAGCTACTACTGCCAACCAGGGACAAGCTACTATTGACGCAAACAGACGCGCTGCTTCAGGACAAAGTATAGTCACAACATGTATGGCTCAGTCATTTAAAACAAGTACAACCGTCCAGTGGAGAGCAGTGGCTGCTGTCTGACGGCCGGAATCACTGCTGGAAATCCACAGCCTCAAATACGCACAGACTAGAACCGTAATCCCATTAGGCTTTCTCATAGCAGCTGATGGAAATCCGCCCTCACCATCACAGAGAAAAGTGCAGAGAGATGTATCAACACAAACACACAAGAGGGGAATTCATCCGGCATGCTGGGGAAGCAGACAAAATGGTAGAGTGTGAGAGTGACAAGATGAGAGAGGACTGACCGTGACTAGGGCTGAGAGCCATGTTGCCCGAGTTCAAGGCTTCATCAAAACGGCTGAATAACGTCTGTAACCTGCAGGGAGAGAGGGAGAAACTGAGGTTAGAGAACAAAGGCATTGTCTGGTATACAACACAGACATTTGAAGTGTGCACAACCATACACATAAGCGCCGCTGCTCGATTATGTGAAACAAGAAAATCTGGATTATTTTGGTCAATATTGAAATCACAATTATTTAACACGATTAATCGCTGACTTTGGAAAGATACTGCATTTGCAGTAAACGATGATGATCATTCACTTTCCCCCAGGGAGGGGCGAAAGTGCGCATGTGCACGTCATTTAAGACAAATTAAGAGTTTACTTGCAAAACATAACATGCTAAATAATAATTGTTTTTGTGATTGTTAGGAGCCAACATTTTAATAGCGTAAGCCGAAGTAATTAACAGCACAGCCCTAACATACATACACACACACACCAGCAACACCGTAGCAACATGTGGCCATAGCGTTAGCCTTTCTGAAAGTGGGTGTGTCTGCCCTGTCACTCAAACTATGAGCTGTAGCAGCAATAAGACATGAATACTAACGTCCGGCTCAGCACCAACACACACATGCAATTAACCCGATAGGCACGGTCACATGATGACTTCCAGTCAGAAGTGGACTGGCATTATAAAAGATGAGCCGGGGATCTGCATTTACAGATTACAAATAAACAGTCTTGCCTATATTAATGCACGTATCAATATTTCCCCTCTCACACACACACAAGAGTGGTGGCATTTCTAGGCAACACAAGTGTGACGGAGCAGAGCGAAACACACAATGTAAAACAGCCGTGGCTAGGAGACAAGCAAGAATGCAAGGCATACACACCGTCCTCTCCGCGTCTCTCCTGTTTGCGTGTGTGTGTGTGTGTGCGTGCGTGCCTGCGCAGGTCCGAGGCAGCTTAGCGGCTCCTAGATAGGCGACAATTAGCGCGGACCCTTCAGTGACGCGTGACGCTCTCTCACTCTCTCTCATGGCTCCCTGCCCTCCATTAAGGCTGCTGTAGTTTCAAGCCGTTAGCGCTCCCCCCCTCACAGCCTTGTGTTGCTGCGTAGCAGCCGCGTTAGCTCCCATGCTAGTGCCACACACACACAGTCCTACGCTCCCCCTCTTTGTATCCAACATGGTGCAGTGGCTCCGAGAGGGAGGGAGAAGTCACAGTGTAATGTGCGCACGCGCACACACACGCACCACAGGAAGACTTCAATCTCAGACAGTGCTGTGTGTGTGCGTGCGTGCGTGCGTGCGTGCGTGCGTGCGTGCGTGCGTGCGTGCGTGCGTGCGTGCGTGTGTGTGCGAATACATGCGGGTAAGTAGGGGCAGACAGTCGACTCTTACATAACGTGTCCTGCTGGGCCCTATAGGCACGACACCTGCACACTTACTCCAGAGGGGGGCGCGTTATGACCCTACCCAGTACCCACTAAGCTGCCCCCTACCCCCCCACACACACTAAAAGAAACGCAACATAACGTCTACACCTTTGTCAAAACAGCCGAGGGTTCACACATCTGTTGCTCGCTCTCTCTCTCTCTTTAATGTCCCAACCCCTCTCTCTCTCATATCAGATGCCAGCATGACTACCAGAGCTGAGATGTGAGCTCTGGCAGAAGCTCTGCATTTTAATAGCGACCACGTTGACAGCCCCAGAGGACACACACACACACACACACACAGTCAGACGCCCAAGCTCAGACAAGGTTATACACTGATCTGCAGACGTCAGCCCTAATAGTAAAGCTATTAAGGACTGGCATGGCCAGCAGTTATGACAAACACCAACACATTTCTCTGGAACAGGATTTTCTTCACGAGGGTTAACATAACAACATTTACTCTGCTATGTAGCCATGGCATAGAATGATTTAATCCAATTTAAATCCAATTAACCCCCCCCCCCCCCCCCCCGGACAACAACCAATGGGGTTAGGAGTTGATATCAGCAGCCAAGCATGAATATGTCACAATACAATATAGAGTGGCTTGGCCTGTCAGCCCTGTGTCACAGCGAGGCAGACAAAGAGACACAGGCCTGTGTTCTCCCACTCCAGACTATTTAATCCACCACGAAACGCAGGGGCGGCGTGATTTGCCCCGGAAACAGACGGGCTCAATATGCAGGGCGTGTGACACGCGGCTCGGATACACACATGCACAGAGGAAAGAGGGAGTCGCAGACAAACAGCGACTTGGGCACTTAGAAAAAAAAACTCTGAACACATTGCAGGTTACCGCAGCGACAGTGGGGACGCGACTCTAGAGGTCATGGCAAGAATTTACGTGGACTCTCACTCTCTCTCTCTCTCTACTCACTGTTCCCCAAAGCTCCCCCCCCCCCTCCAAGTCAGCATTGTGCGCTAGATAAAGTGCCTCTGTGTGTGTTTGGGGGTGGGGGTGGAATGGTGCATGGCATGGCCTGGGACTGACTGATTACCAGGACCACTGGACCCAAACACCATCAGCTCACTATTCTTCCTTAGCAGAACACACACACAAACACACACACACAGCTCTGCAGTAGCCATTTTCCTAAACACATTAAAGCCCTTTTCACACATGCGGTATAACCCTGCATTTTTTATGGACCGTTCCTGCATGGGGTCATGTGTTAACAGAAACAGGGGTCGATAAACCTGTTTCTTCTCCCCCAATTTCCCACATCATGACCTAGTAACATTACAGGGAAAATGCTGGTATGGCTGTATTTAACAGTTACAAATACATATTAGCCTACAACTTTACATTGTGAGTGTTGATAGAAATACTATCAACAATGAAAGCAACAAAAATGCTGTAATTAATAGATTTGCTGAAAATGTATTTTTTATTTTGCTTGTTAGAACAAAGCTAAAAACGTTGTATACACTATTGTTTGTGTGTGTGTGTGTGTGTGTGTGTGTATGTATGTATGTATGTATGTATGTATGTATGTATGTATATATCAGTGTTAATTTCGTTGACGAAATATTTGACAGAAATAGATCACTGATAATAAAAACTAGGACTACATTTAAGCAGTATTTTCATTGACGTGGTATAATTTTAATTTAAAAACTCTGCCTGCATTTATAATGTACCGTAGTTTCATACTAATTAAAAAACACTGCCTTTGTATGATTTACCGTAATTGCACACATAAATGTGCAGGCTGCAGCACAATGTCAAAGCCGGCTGGGGAGACCGTATGATCAACCGTAACTGCACACATAAGTGAGCAGCACAAATATTTGTATCGAAACACTCGGTACGGACTTAACGGTTCGGTGCGTGCTTGCGTATGGTATGATGCGAAGAAAGCTGAGCGAGCATAACGCGAAACCCAAATTCATAAGTGCGAGTTTAACACGTTGCCTTAAAAAAATTTCTACATTTTTCTAAATATATTTCTAAATTTCAGACAATACGATATAATTTCAATATAGATATGAACAACATAAGCCTCAGAAACTGCTTAAAAATCCACCACGGAGTACTTACAAACTTCTGAAGAATGCATTTGCCAAGTCTTATGAAATCTCCTCCTATAAACTATAATATTATAGAAATAATAAAAGGTACAAATAAATGTTCACCTTTTAGCCTTCATACAAACAAGAAATGTGAAATCACAGTCAAAATATATAAACAAAACTCTCAACTGTGTCTTTCTGTTAGTACAGTATTTACCTATAATTAATGAAGGCTATATTTATGTCCACCAGTAGCTGTCAGTAGCGGTTGTGACTGGTGCTGGAAAGATATCATGAATTAGACGCAGCCAGCTAGTAAGCTAGCAGTTCCACAGATGACGTGACTGACTGTTAGCGGAGAAAGCTGTCATATTACGTAATATTAAGACTGTTACATTTGCTGTTAGGTGAGAGAGTTAATTAAATTGTCTGGCAAGTGAAAACAGCCCACTACTGTTTCGCACTGGCTGTGTGTCTAGTGCAAGTCATCAATGCACGTAGTTCACCTTGAATACAACTGACTTCTGCGCCCGTCATTGTGTAATGTATAGCTTATCGAAATAAGTTAAAAAAAAAATCATATAAAATGTATATTGCGATACATGTTGATATTTAATTATTGTCCAGCCCTAGCTACCTCCATCTGCTGGACTGTCCAAGCTACTGTACTATGCCGGTATTAACCACAGCATGCAACAGGCTTAAAAGGTAAATGTACCTGGATGGAAATGCATGTCTGAATAGAGAAAATAACTAGCTGTGCCTGCACAGTCATGCAGGTAATTTACCAGGAACAATGCGTGAAAAGGGCTTAATTTTCTTATTGTCGGTTTTGTATTAATAGATTCAACTGGCGCTTAAGCCATTAAACATTATTTGAACAGAGACAGAACACACACAGATATTAGACTCACCGGGCAGCAGGAAGTCCCCTTTTACCAAGGTCCGCTCTGACTTTCTCCCCAACGTAGCGATACACATCCACCAGTGTTGTTATAGAGGCCTCGCGTACCTACGCACACACACACACACACACACACACACACACAAACACACGGTCAACACATTCACAGGCTGTGACTAATGTGTGCAGCCAAAGAAGTACACTGGCTGTTGGAAATTAGTGGGAATACACATCCGTGCGTGTGTGTGTGTGTGTGTGTGTGTAGGCTAAATGTCAGTTGTGGTTCTGCATAAAGAGGTGGTATTAGAGTAAATTTTCTGAAACACCACTATATATTTAAACAAATGTAAATGTTTAATTTGATCCACTAATTACATTATTAGCAAAACAAATGTTTTAATGTAGATATGAGCAACACTATCTCCCCCACACTGGCAGACTGCCTACATGACTTCTAAACAGATAAAGCTAAGTAACGCCTCACACACACAATTTTTTTAAAAATAAAAACAGATAAAGCAGATTATAATATGTGCAATCTATCAAATCTGATTGGCCCATTCGGTTTCACGGGCTACCGTGATTGGGTAAAGTAACTGCATTAACAGGTTTCCGAGACAAGAGGGTTGGCAGGATTCTTACAAGACTCTGATTGACTGGGATGATACGTGGGCAGAATATCATTGGACGGATGGCAAGAGGGGATTTCAGCAGTGAGGTGCATCTCCACAGGGGGTAAAAACCAACCGTTAGCTCTTATTTCCCTCCCACCCACACACACACACAGAGCCGTGAAGAGCAGGGGGGCTGATTTAGGGGCGTTGCTGTGACAACAGCAGAGATAGACATTGCACAGCGGCCATCTCCTGGCTAATGGTAATAATCACATGTCTGGTTTAGGAAGCCTGCCCGCCCCCTGTGGGTGATGACTTAAAACACAGCCTTGGTCGGAGCCTGAGACCAGGGAGAATGAAATGGCCGCCGACTATTTCCTGATTAACGCTCCTCGCAGGCACAGGCACACGCACACACACCTCACTCTGGTAAACAGGTCCTCAGGACGTTTTTTTTTTTTGCCAAAACAGCCCACAGTGTTGTCTGGCCACTTACCTGGGGGTTCTGGTCGCCGGTCAGAGTGCAGAGGTGAGGAACTATCTTACTGAGACTCAGCGCCTGGGCTCCATACCTGGCCAGAGCAGAGGAAGACGAGGTGAGGAGAAGAGCATGTTTGTGTCACGAACAGGTTCATAACACTGGAAGGAATCAATTATCACACACGTTATTCAGTTCACAGACAAAATTGTCAAAAAGACGTTAGAAATACACAAACACAATCATTCCCCTGCAAAAGTACGAATTATTTGACAACCCTGGTTTTATCGCCTCCTTAGCCATAGGGGACACAAGTCACGATCAGCAAAGCTTCAGCTTTGCTATCGGGTAGCAGCTTAGCATGTAGCAGAACAGTGTCACCATCTATTATCAAAAATATGATAAAATCAACATTGGGATTCTAGAAGACCTAGCTTTGCAGTGTGTAGTGACCTTATTCTGTTATAAGTGGACTGTAGACCCACTTATGGATACAGAAAACATGCCTACGATTAGAACGAGGTGGCCTTGTTTGTTAAATTCCAATCTGCTTCGAGATGAAGCCGTAAAAAAAGGCAGTGTGTTGCAAGGGGTTTAAATACAATATATAAATAAAAATTTACACTGGGGGAAGGGGGGGAAACACACACAAAACTACAACAGT
>JAODTR010087261.1:0-14264 GCA_025399935.1 Amblyopsis rosae | reverse complement strand
TTTATATTAAGCCTCTACATCCTTTAATGACATGCTAAGACTAAAATGACTGATTTCCCTTGACTATCCCTTTAAATCATAATGACGAGATGTTCAGTCCTAAGTTATTTTGAGCAACACTATACTCAGTTCCTTTTTGTTAGATGGATTGGACATTTAAAATGGGTTGAGAAAATATGTGTTGACATACATGAAAAACCCAGTTAATTCCCTTGAATCTGCCACAATTCTATGAATAGATGTACAAAGGCACAGTGTTTCTGCTCTAAATAGTGTCTCCTCTTATTGGAGTGAACTGGTCTGAGATAAGGCTGGGTGACGTGACTGGGAGAGATCTGAGCAGTAATACTGGCATAATATTGGTTTATCTTTTCACGTAGAGGGCTGATGGTAAAGATTTTTTCGAGACTGCATAATGAGTAAGACCACTGGGCCTTAAACTGACTGCTTGAACTAACCTGTTTATATTAAGGCTGCACAATATGCTGCATCATATGTGTACTTCGTGTCACAATTAAAATGGGGCTACCATATGTTTTTGAACTACGGTCCCATAATGCGGAAGTGACTTTGGCTCTTACTGTATATTGCCTATATGTTGGTGAATGGTGCAGTGTTAAATAAGTTTTTAGCAACGACTTAAAAGAACATAAATTCTGTGCAGATCAAATATGCAATGGTAGGCTATTCCAGAGTATAGGGGCAGCCACTGCAAAGGCTCTGTCCCCTTTAGTTTTGAGCTTGGCTCTTGGGACATCCAGTAGGAACCGGTTAGTTGACCTCAGTAATCGTACTGAGGAACTGCGATGTAGTTCAGCCAGATAGAGGAGCCAAACCATTTAAAGGTTTAAAAACGAGCAGTAAAACCTTCAAATCAATCCTGTACAGTACAGGGAGCCAATGAAGAGAAGCCAGGACTGGTGTTATGTGGTCCTGTTTTCTTTTACCAGTTAAAAGTCAAGCGGTGACATTTTGCACTCGTTGGAGCCGTATTAGGGTAGACTGATCTATCCCCAAATATTAGGAATTACGGTAGTCTAAATGTTTATGTGACACCACCTGAGCTGCCGTGTTACGAGCCATTGACATGAAGTGTAGTTTTGATTTCCGTTCGTCATGAACCCTCAATAAGGTTTATGGGAAATGTAGTCTTTCAAGGGAAACCTGTCAGAACTCCCCAGACCTGCTTTAATGCTCACACCGAATGTCTTCCTTTCCTCAGGATGTAATCCTGGTGGTCATAGCGATCCTGTTTTTCCTGCTCTGCATCTATGCCTTCTTCTACCTCAACCTGAGTACAGAACTGAACCTGGATGTGGATGAATGACTTGAGGTGGACCATGGGGCAACCACCATCCTGCCCCCCCCCCACACACACACCTTAGTCTTATGGACTACCTGTAGTCCCACAACATGAACTGAACCTGGATGAATGACTTCAGGTGGATCATGGGGCATTAACCATCCTGCACGTACGCACGCACACACACACACCTTAGTCTTATGGACTACCTGTAGTCCCACAACATGAACTGAACCTGGATGAATGACTTCAGGTGGATCATGGGGCATTAACCATCCTGCACGTACGCACGCACACACACACACCTTGGTCTTATGGACTACCTGTAGTCCCACAACATACTGTGTACAAAATGAGCATTTTAAATATTCTATTACAGATTATTTGGTTGATGAAGGATGCATCTGCTCCAGGTGAAGCAGTGGCTTGATGAACTAAATCCTTGTAATGTTTTGAGATTCATATCGTTGTCCTGTATTGATTTAGTTTATTCTGTTTAACAGGACATTATTAGCCCTGGTGCTGTGGTGTAGACCGGTGATAAGTACTAGAACTAAACAGGCTATGAGAGCAATGAAATGCAGTATATTGTTAAAAAATAGGCAGTTAAACAAAGACATTTCTTTCTGAAGAATGTTGCAAACGTTTGACACTACCTGAATGAACCCTGCATTGGACAAATGGTTTTCAAACAGAAGTATTCCGTTAATCGCTCTGTGCAGTCATGGCCCTCCGTGTCCCACACTAATGGAAAAATTTAAATCTGCCCCACACCCCCCACACCCCCCAGACGCCATCGTCGCATCGGGACAATCGCTCGCCTCGCATTCCAGCTCAACCCTCTCCTCCCGGATATCTGGCCATCGCAATGCGTCAGATTAGGATCCACAAAGCCCTTGCGCTGATTGAGCGCGCGGCTCGAATACAAAGCGCACCCAGGCAGTCTGCTTGGCGTTAGCATAAGGCGTGATTAGCGAAACAAATACAAGCCCTATTCTCTTATGTTGGCGGATGGTGCGGATGTGAGCGGCGGCTTACGTCTCCTGCATAATGAACACCTTGATGCCCTTTCTTTCTGTAAACAATGCGTGTTGTACTACCTTCAAGGACGCGAAGAGACGCAACTGTCTGTCAATGCGTGGCCTGGTGGCTTGTCTCTGTGCACCAGGCTTGCAAGGTGCCTTCATTAGCCAGCGACTCCATGTGCGTGTGACCCATCCAAATGAAAACCTTTTTAGAAATGGCGCAGTTGGATACTCAGCAATACATTTATAGACAATTGGTGCAATCATTTTTATTTTCAAGTTTTATTTGATGTAATGAATATATGAAAATGTATTACCGCGTTCATTCCTCATCATGAAGTCCTGATATCGGTTACTGAGACAGATGTCAGTTCTGTTTTTTTCTTTTCTTCTTCTGCTTCCATTTCTCCCATGACCTCGTGACCTCTGGGTCGTTTAAAAACTCTCTTGTGAAAGGAGCCATTATTATAAGCATACGGCGTGCACCTTCCACGATTAATTTGATCTATCCTCGTTGCCACTAGACCCCTCCTCCAGACCCGGGCCACTCACATTAAGCACTAGATGGTCTGGCCTAAGGACATCCATGACACCTGTTCTCTACACGGTCACCGCTACCTGCTTCTGACACCAGCACAACAAATGGGAACTGACAGCCATTTAATTCAATGGGCCACGCTCGGTGGCTAGTAACGATGGCAGGGGGGGATGTTTTCCTTTGTTATCAATGGGTTATCTTACAAAATCTTGTTTTATGATCACTTTTTATTTTTTTATTTGAGGCACAATATACAATTATGGTTTTATTTTTCAATCAATAAAAGGAATTTAAAAAAACTGAATCAAATATGAAAATCTGTATTTTTTATTTATTTGAATAGCACTATTTTCTACAAGTGACACGGTTACGTTCAGGAGAAGATGGTAGCACAAATATGGTCATGTATAGTAATGCATTTCAGAAGTGTGTATGCCAAATGCTAATGTGAGACTACACCTACACTATGCTCTAATGCCCACACTGAATACACAGTATCCCTGCTAATGTTGGCATTGTGTTTTCACATGATCCTTGTAGAATTGCTGTTGAGCAAGCAATGAAGTTACATTTAGTTAAGGCAAAGTAAGCTACACGTATGCCTAACACATCATACAACACAATATGCTAATTCATACAGTGTGTTTATTATTGACTCTCTTTAAAGAGCTTATTGCAGTGCTCCCCCCCCAAGCATCCAGATATGTGCATTCAAAGGTTGTGACCTATACATGTAATCTTACTCATGTTATTTGACGTTGATTCACTGCGGTCTGCTGTAGTGCTGGTAAATCAATGAAGCGCTAGCAATGCGTTAGTGCTTAGAATGACCTCTGCAGCGCTCTATTGGAGTTGAATGCGCGGAAGCCTTACCTACCGTCCTGTGACAAATGACTTAGCTGCGGTGTACTTAAATCCGAGTCATTAGTCACGTGAGGTATGTCACCAAGAGTAATTATACCTCTGCCCCGAACACACACACTATATAATGTAACTGCACATTCCCACGCCCTGATTAGACAGCGAGGAACGTTCCTGTATGTGTGGCTGTTTACCGACATGAATCTTAATTATGAGCACTGTTGGAATACCAACTGCAGAAACTGACGGCATGTATGCGAAAACATGCTAGGCTGTGCTTATGTTCATGCTATATATTATCCGTTTGACATAAATAAACATATGCATTCTGTGGCATTGAAAACATAATATTTTGCTCTAGTGGCGGCCAATGCATTCTGATTCAAGGTCCACTCAATTTGAATTGCCCTTGTCTTTAAAACAGCCTGGTATGGTATTCTGATTTTGCAAGCTCCGCCTTTGTGATATGCTTTGATTGGCATCTTTGTCTGGGAAATGTGGAGTCCAAACTGTTCAGCCTCAAGGTGTAGTTCGGCAGTTAAGTTTGGGCATGGCTGTTTTGTTCTGGTCAAATCATCTGCTAGCTAGTGACTCTGTTTGAAATACACTGTCAAACGTATTCTGTTTGGCTGATTGTGGTCCGATCACCTGCTAATGATCTGATTGAAAACTATTGTAGCAGAGTGTAGTTTCTATACTTTTATATTGGTTACGGTGAGCATGAGCAAGCAGCTTGCATTTGAATTTGATGCTCGCAAGGTATGTTTTTGTTTTATAGTTGTTTTTTTGTCTCTCTAGTACCCACCAGGTGTGTGTGCACATGAGCATGAGTGAATGTGAGCTTATGAACAGGGAAAGTTTTCCATGGTGTGTGTGTGTGTGTTCTCAGTATTCAGCGCTGTGGTTGAGCTCCAGTGGAGCGCTCATTCTGCTTGACGGACCGGTGAGGAGTGAGGTGGGTCAGTCACGTCATGAACTAATTTACTCTCTCTCTCACACACAAACACAGCTTTCCTCCCATTAGGAAGATATGATGCTACAGCAGGGCTGACGAGGCATGTCACAAAGTACTAGTTTCACACATCATGTCTCGTCCTCCTTTTGGGCTCTCTTCATCTCTTTTCCTGCCTTTATTAAGGACTGCATTTACTCTTCTGCTGCTACAGTGATGCAGGTGCCATTTTGTTTGTGTGTTTCAGCTTTAAATAATAATATAACAACTGTAACTATCTTACCTCAAGTCCTCACGTTCAACATAAAATAAAACGTAATTCACGGACTGGAACAGGATTAGTACTTGTATCCATCATTGCCTTCCATTTTCTGAAAACATACTTGTGTCTACAAGTTGATTTATGTCGTTATTGTAGTATTTAATGTATACAGTAGGGTCAAAGTCTGAGACCATATTAAACATCCAAGTTCCAAAGAAATTAATCACATAAGAACTGCTCAAAAACCAAGGTGTCTTATGAACTTTGCTCCACAGGCACATCAACCCCATTGAACATGGGGGTACTTGAAGACTGAGAAAGTCAAGCATTTCGTGACATCACAAAAAGCTCTTTGGAACATTGTCAAATCATGGAACAGGATTAGTACTTCTTTAATAAAAACCTGAAATATACCTTGGAGTACAGTAAATTCTACAATTGTACTTCAGCCAAGCCCATTAGAAATATCTGTTTAAGAGAAACAATGTTGTGGAAGACTCATTCCGGCCCAACAGTTAATGCAACTGATGGGTATTATATAATATACTAATACTGTATACTATTGATGTGAGGAAGCTGAAGCGTTGATGCTTTAACTAAATACTAATCGTTTTTTAATGCTTTATGTACATTACAAAGTTGAATCACGAGAAATCAAGACCAAATCAGCATTAAACTTTGGTGCTCTCTTGCCCCCTCTGAACACAGACATGTTTTTATGTTTAATTCTCAGCCGGCCCTGGCTGATAACTGCGAGCCTGATAGGAATGCATTAGCAGGATTCTGCTATATGTAATGGATTAGAACCCCCCCCAGCACGCTTTGTAGGGTGTGTGGCGATGGTAGATTTAGTGGATTATGCTGCCGTATAGCCCTCTTAATCCCTAATGCACCGTTTAATGGCACACAGTCAGAGACACAGAGCAAAGGATATGTGATGTATTTACAATCAAATTGCTAAGAAGAAGTGTACGGCAAACACGTTTGTTGAAGCCTGGGTGATTGCTCACTATGCCCACATAGGGCTATGCCTCATTACATTACATTTGTGTCCAGAATTACCCTACAAATTACAGGGCTCATGTCCCTTCCACATCTTATACTGAGGGGTTTAGCTACTACTGTATATACTGTATACTGTATACTATCAAGGATGCATTCAATGATCGATATGCGTAATATTGCCAACAATAATCATTACTAAAGGTCGTCTGTATGCTAGCATACACAGACGTATGCTAGTGCGAGTGTGCTATATCTGTAACCAGTGTTGTAGGCGAAGAAATGGCAGGTGCTCAACAGGTGTGATCTGTATACCTCTCCCTTTGCCTGGCCGTCCCACCATGTTTGCACACACTCATTGTGTTGTTCATAGAGGAACACCTGGTTCAGCTGGCACCTGGGCTTGCTGCCCAGTCTTCCATCTGACAGACACGCAAACACACGCTGGAACACAGCCAGTTCCACTTCCTGCCTGAAGCAGGAACAGCTGACATCCCATCCCTGTGTTTCCACAGGAGTCAGCACTGAGCGAACCGTCCAACTAAGCTCGATAGAAATCACCTAAAGCTTAGTCACTATACAGAAAGAATTACAGTATGTTAGCCATCTAATATACCGGCTAATGGTTGCTATTTTGTTTTGCTTTCAATTTCTTTGGCCTCGTTCCTGTGCAATGGGTTTAACTGGAATGCCGTTATTTTAGACGGAACCACATGGATTCAGTGCGCCCGTCTACTTATGGCAGTGTGATGAAGTTTTCCATGTGCCGCTTGGAAATCTGGCCTAATGCAGTTTTGAAAGAAGTTGTCAGTTAGCAAACAAGCTTCTTAATATGAGACACACCTGTTAACGATTTGTTCCACACATACAGTATATGCATATATTTATTTCAGTCACTATGTGAGACGAAGACAGCTGAGCCGTGGGACAACCTGAGGAAACGGAGCAGATTTGCTACGTTTCCCACGATGCCGTGCTCGGCCATGCGCTGGTGAGCGTGAGATTACCTGAGGGAATAGCACCAGGTAGACCCACAACAGGTTGTTGGTCTACTTGGTTGCGAGGCGAAACGAATTCTCTGTGGATGGGTACCTTCAGGAATTACTGTGGCTGCATGACATTCCTGGGGATCAACAGCTAGTCTAGAAAGGCAAGGAATGTCTTGTTGAATTTCATGAGGTGTTCAAATAAAGTGTCAGGTTAGTGCAGTTGAAAGACTGCTGTCTTAGATTGGGCACTTCTTGGTAACACAGGGTTCTTTATTTTCCCAAAATTCTATATCAGCTTAGATCATCTCAAATTCTATCATCAGCGTTAGAATTTACGAAGCAGAGAAGCAGCGAGCATTACTGCCTGAGAAATTGGTCTGAAATATATACCATGCAATTTCTGAGAAATTAGATGGTCTTGCTGGGTTGGAGCAGGTAAAACGTTTTCTTTTCAGTTCAACAAAATAGTTAAGCTCTAGTCAGTCTAGAGGAGGGTTCTGTTATTTTCATACTGGCTCAATAGAACGTACTGCAGTTAAAACAGTTGTAAGGTGAAATAACTGCCAACTATTTCACAATAAACTTCATATGAATTAGCCTGGGCAGGAGAATTAGCGTTTTAGGGGAAACACATTAGCTGCATTAGCAAACGTAATCTTCACTCATTAACGGTGACATTTTAACCAGCTACATTTGAACTCACTGTGTTTTGGCAACAGTGGCGATGGCAGGTGATACGTGGTCTGAGGAGAAGACGGCCATCAATCTTCCTGTTGCTCTCTTCATCTTGTTCCCTTCTTAAACTTCTGTCTGAAAGGAAGGATTGGAGAGTGACAGGTAGGCAATGGCGTTTGGGAAATGGAGGGCACTGTGGCATTAGCTTCCCTGTATGTTCATCTGTTAGTGTTCCACGTGCACATGCCTAAATGCGGATTAGCTGTACATTTACACCAAATACATTCCCCTCCTGTGGTATTGACCCTAGTGATCTTATCAGGCTCCGTTGGGAACGACGTTTCCACAAGCCAGAACATGAGAACCAGCTATGGCAGTCCACTGTAAGGCAAGAAGACAGGCCAGAAGAAAGACAGAGCAGCGTCCTGGAACGTGTTCAAGGTAATAAGTGGGTCATTATTGGCTGTGGAAGGCCCCGGTCGTGCACCCTCTTCTTTTCACAAAAGAGGGTGTGACTGAAGTCATGCCCTGTGGCAATGCTCTCTCTCTTTTTTTTCTCTATTTTCACTCCACTGCGCACGCTGCCCTTTTGTTTCTTCTCTGCCATGCACCCTTGAGCCAGGGGTCACTGGAGGCGAGAGCAGATATCATTCAGGCAGAGTCTCCAGAAGAAGAATGAGTTCCATTCACTATGACCTGCTCTCTTGTTTCACTTTGCATGAGTCCCACAGTTTGAGATGTAGCAGAAGATTCCTCCGTCTAAACCTTGGTAAAGCTGCATATTGTATTTAATGTCATTTGTTTGTGATTCTTTATTACAACGGAATCACTGTCTGCTGCAGTGTGTGTAAAGAGATGTAGGCAGGTATTTTGAGGTGTTTTTGAGTTAAAGGGAGGGTATACACTATGCCATTATAAGCCAGTAAACTATTTGTCAAAGAAAATGGCTCCTTATGGTTTGCTAGCTGTCCGGTATCCGGTGTTCCCGGCTCTGTAAATGGGAACACATAGAAAGTGGTGCGGACCACACATGCTTACCACACTACTGTTCTATTAGGTGTATTTGTTTTGATGTTGAGTTGTAATATCAATGTCATTCTCCAGCATTGCATACACCATCTTTAATTTGGATCATTAGACCTGTTGGGTGACTGTAGGCCACTGTAAGAGTGCTACATTCCATTCAAAGTCGGTACAATAGTTCCAATCGATCCCACAGAGCTAAATGCATTCTGAAAAGTTCTGGACAACCTTTGATAGCCAGGCCAAAGTTGTTTATTGTTCGTTGCAGGTTATAACAGTGACATTTGTAGTTTCGAAGCATGTATCAATGTTAGTCATGTATTTAAGTTACATAAATACTGTATATGTACAGAAATGTGCATTGTGCGTAGACTTGCTGCTGTCAGGATAGTTATTTATTTATACATTTATTTATTGTAAACTAGCCAGAGAAATTTATTTTAAAGGAAAATGGTCCTTCCTTTGCACTTGATTGTGTAGGAGGCCTTAATTGGAACATAAGCTAAGTCGCACATGGCTCATGCTAGCTGTCCACCCTTTGTAAAGTCCTATATCACAACACAGTGTTCATGCATCATAAAATACGATCCACATCTGAGAACACTGCACGTGTGTGTGTGTGGCTGTACCACCTGGCTTTGACCTTCTTTTAATTATGGGAAGAGAGAATGCACACCTGTGGCCACCTCATTACACACACATGCGCGCGCACACACACACACACACACACCCCACTGGCTGTCTGTTGGACTTAACCAAAGAATTTTATGCTGAGCTGAGCTCTCTGTCTTTCCTGGTTCATCCCAGCTCGTCTCCATTATATAGGCGCAAGATGATGTACTTTTATGTTTAATACTTTTCTTTTAACTGGTAAATATATTATGAAAGGCCCAGGGATTTTACTTCCTCACTTTGCATAAATGGGCCATTTGGAAGCCCGCGCCTTCAAGGCCGCCAGACTTTTAGACCTGTGTGAGCATCTTAAACTAGCCAATCCTTTCCCCTACTTTTTATTTTAATTTAAATTTTTTTACAACTGCCTTTTATAGCCTTCATTTAAGGGGTTTAATTAATAGTTTTTATGTTGGCTGTGATTTATTCTGTGCATATGTTGCCTCAATTATAGATTTAATCTATATTTTACTCCCTCGTAATGTAGTTTAACCTCATTCTTTTTCTCTGTTGATTGATTGGTTAATGCTGTGCCTTTGCGCAGCAAATCATTAGTTTCCCTCTAGAAATCAAACTTGGTTTTATTTTTTTATTTTTTATGACACACTGTCATTTCTGAACCTGTGGAGTAGCGCTTGTTTATTTCTTTTTTGTCGTACTCATTTATCAGCCATCAATTATGCAGCCTATGTGCAAAGGCTTTTAGCCACACACTACTATGGAACTACTTTGTGCCTGAATCCTCTTGTTTAAAATAAATGTAATATATTAAAGTATTTTATGATTGAAATCTCTCATTCAGTTGAATGTCTGCTCTTACGTAGCCTAATGGAGACGTTGGAAATATCGTACAGGTGTGAGTGTGGCACCTGCGCCCTCTTAAAAACAGAAGCTTGTGGTGTTTCCCTTCCATGTGAAGCAGGCCCAGGTATCTGGCCTATACTGTAGGTTCACTGGGAAAGAGAGCCTCTTTAAGCCACTAGCCAAAGCACATACACACAATATTATACCTCGTTTCCCGTCGTATCACATTCTCTAAACACATTGCACCCCTGCACCTTTCAGTCCTAAGATTAAACACACCCACCCCACACACACACACACCTAACCCTAAGCTAACCCCTCCTCCCTAACACACAGATAGTGTAAAATGTGGGTGAGCCAGACAGATACCAGGCTCATGGCTAACCAGTACCAGGGAGATGTAGGGAGCATCCCTTGCATACTTGCCCCCTGACTCACCATCAAACCTGGGGTGAGCTCATCCATCTCCCCCTAACCTCCCCTTCACCCAGTTTCACCTATCACCCCCTACACAGCCCACCCTCCCTATGCCCCCCCCCCCCCCCCATCTATGTCTCTGTCTACAATACATGCATTCTCATGTCCTCTCTGAAGTGGTGAACGATACGTCTCTCAAATGATGATGAAACCGTGAAGGGTAAATATCACAACATATAGCTGTTTCAATGTACATTTTTAATATTAAATATAAGTCCTTATAGGCAAGTCTTGCCACTCGGTAGCCATCTTTGGACGCTCTGACATTTATTTAGGAAGTACTCAATGGCATGAATAGGGAGAGAACCATAACCGCAGTTTCAGTAATACGTGGCACCTAAGAACTGCACATATACGTTCGCGAGTCAAATCTGATACAAACATCTTAAAAAGTTTGGTTATTTTGCCCCAAAATAAGGCTTAAAAAGCAGATTACCGCGGACATGATGGTACTTGAACCACGTTATCTGGTAACAAGCGACCAAAGAGGGAGTGAAAACAACCCCCCCAAACGCTCTATTAAATACATTAAAATCTGACGCTGTCCACTGTTATTTCTGTCTTTTGTCATGCCAAAGTCGTGTCAAGTGGTGGTTTGGAGAGATCGTATTGTGTCTTTTCACAAGTTTTAAAGGAAGGATATATCCAATCGATTCAAAAATGGGTGATTAAGAAATGTCAGTAGGACTATGTAGTAGTATATAACAAGGCTATGTCAGTCTAGGTACAAGCTTAATAGCTTTCTAAAAGTCACTGTACTGGGCTTGTCAAACATATATTTAGTCATATATCTTATAATGATCTGCAAAGGGAGTGCCATGAAGAGAATACTAAAAATGATATGCTGTAGTATCCTGTAAGAGACAGAAATAGCAGTAGGCCTACATTTAGTCAGCTTTGCATGAATTTAATAGGGCTTTGTAATAATGTTATCACCCTCTGTGGTCGCTATGCTCGTTACTTGTATGCGGTTATCAATGGTAATGGTCGTCTCCTCATACAGTGCATCTGATCATTGACACCTCACTAATACCTAATCTTAACAAGAGGGTAAACTAACCCCTACATTTAACCACTAACCTTAAACCTTTCAGCTGCTGTGGGATGCCTAAAAGGCATTCCCAAAGTCAATTGAAAGTTGTTTTTGAACCATGTGGAGTAAATGCATGGTTTTGGATTTTCTGTGAACGGTAACATTCTGAAGTCTCGAAGCAACCCGGAAGTGTTGCCATCAGAATTCTGAGCGGTTAACCAACACTAACCTAAACTCATCATAACCAGATTTAAACTAACCAATAAACTTTGTCACTAAACTTAACCAGAGGGTAATCTAACTCCTAAATGTAACCTCAATAAGCAGAAAGCTAAGTGAACGACAATAGAGTGGGGTCATTGCGTCGCCATAGTAGCATTTGTAAGATTCGCCTCCCTTGACACCAACTACCAACAGAAGCTTTTAGCCTCTTTAGCTAGCCTCTTTAGCTAGTGCACCTGGTTCCCATGCGAAGGATCCGAGTTTGAGTCCGAGTGAAGTCCACCCAGGGCCGCCTATGATTTTCGCATGCCACATGACTGTCATGAATGTTTTTGCCTAAACACATCTGTTGGTAACTACTATAGCCTATCGGAAGCTTCTCAAATATAGTATGTAAAGTGTTACATTCACTGCCTGGTACCTCTTAATATAATATTTCTTACTATTTTCAAAAATGAAAAGCGTTTGTATTCAATGCGTGTCTTGTGTGACGGCCTCCTGATGTCATGTTGGTGTGGATTGGCTCAACTCCCTATCCAGGAAGTTGAGGGGCAGGGCTGCGTTAGACCTGATGCCACCCACCTGGGCAACCTGGCTCTGGTGGCTATAAAGACCTGCCTGCTCTCCACTCTTGAGAGATTGAAGCTAGCTAAGGCTCTTTTGACTTGGCAGCTATCGCCTCAGATTTGCAATGTAACAGCTTGTAATCCTATTAAACCCTGCTTTGGACACTGTAGTTTGGACTATGTGGTCTCTTTTTGTCACAATACTCTGAGCCAGGTTGTGACACTTGAACATGTGTGTTTGTATTCAGTCAGTGTCTGACGGTCAAACCTCAGATGGCTCAAATAAGCAAACGTTTGTTTGACTCCACCCACATTGAGCTCGGCCCAGAAGTACACACTGCAGTCAGCGGTACTGCAGAATGTTGCTGCTTCTGAGGCAACGGCTTCCCTTTCTGATTATCTCCCCTCCGCTCCACCTTATCTTTTCTGGCCACCCAGACCATTCCGACATGCGCTATGTTGCTTTGCACGCTCTCGCGCAGGGACACGGCAGCGAGAGAGAGAAGAGAGAGTCGTGCCTCACGCATTGATTTTCTGTCAACTCGATTGCCAAACTATTATCGCTGTCGCTGGTGAAGTTGACAATTCACGGCAGCCAGGCCACCAATAAAGCTCATGGGCCACAGCGACACAAAGTAATTTTGAGAAGGAAAACGTGCGTCAATTTGCATCAATATTTTTTTAGCGCATTAAACATTTCTGATGAATCGCAAAGATGAATGCGTTAACGCTGACAGCCCTAATCATAATACATTTTGATGTGTTTTTGCCCATCCCTGCCTAGGAGCAGCCAACACACGACGGCATCTTCAGTTCAGCCCTTAACTGGCACACTGCAATCAAGCATTAGTCGAGTGACACAGACAGGAGTTCAATTAGCTGGACTCTTTGTTGCCTTGATTGATAATTGCTGGTAATGCTAGCAAGAGTAGTTGTCACTTCAGGCAGCCCCGTTGAGCAGACAGTGGGTATTTTCCTCAATGTCTCCAAACCTAGTCTGTTGACTTATTGTAGCTGCGCTCAAAATGTCAGGGCATTTATGGTGGTTTATTAATAATTACATGGTGTGTTTATATGATTTACTGGCAGGTTAAACTATAGACGATATACAGTATATTATATACTGTACCTTAGCTCTTGTTATTCACCGCTTCATGGGTGGACAGTATTTGAGCTACTGCAGATTACCTTCTACTGTACTGGTTGTTGGGCATAAAAGGGTTCACTTAACTTGGGATATTGCACCATAGTGTGTTATTCACAATCATCAAGCTGTTTCCCAGTAGCATCAACTCAAAGCATCAGGCTTGGTTGCCCATGTTAACTTACATTTCCACAGGCAGACATTTCTGTGATGACAGCATTTGAGTAACACACATACTGTAGGTAAACGGGATTCCTGTGGAGTTTCAGTGGTTTCTTTGCAGAGACACAGTCTAACCCCCTACCCCATATTTATTGTGCTGTAAAAGCATCAGCTGCATATACAATTATTTCCTGAATTTCTTTTTTGTTTGTGTATTTCACTGCCTAATGTTAACCGAGACCATCTTTGTTAAAAAATAAAACCATGGATGAAGGCGAGAGTTTGAATATAATCTGTTTACTCAATTTCTGCCTCAGAGCAATTTTCGACCAGAGCCGTGCATTGCCCTCAATCGTGAATTTTCGTTGTCGCAATCGATGGCCTATTCATCTCATTTAATGTTGTATTCTGAAAGGCTGAAATGCTCGCATGAATAGAAGTGGATTACTGGGCGTTGGGCAGACACAAAGAGCACTTAAGAGGGTCCCTAGAACTGGTGGGGGGGGGGGGGGGGGGGGGGTTAACCCAACCCACCCCCCAACCCTTTTTTTTGC